>BSBK01007570.1:367500-667500 GCA_027943335.1 Chamaecyparis obtusa | reverse complement strand
GCGTGGTTTTATCAAAAACCATCCACCAGCTATCCCAAAAGTGGTGTGCACATTGCTTCATTTGTGCACCATTTTATTGATAATTTGGGCTTTTTGGGGTCAAATTTTAATCTGGTTTTAGGATTAACAAAAAAGGAGGCTATATCTTCCTTAGTTATATTAAGGGACACAACCCCATCATGGTCAAGCCTGTCATCACATTGGGCATGCATATCATCATGCCAATGAAGAGCAGCATTATGTTGCTACGTAAGGGTGTCAATGTTTTCAACAATGGTATTTAGGGTGGGCAAGCATAGGACCTAATGTAGGTATATTCTGATACATATTTTTGAAGCCCCGTATAGTGTTCAAGTTCTCCTATATCAAATTCTCTAAAGATTGAGGATTTTGAAGTGGTTCTGGATTGTTTTTGGGGATCGTTATTTGGTGGGAGAGGGTTGTTATCTTCATTGTTGTTAGCCATGCCTAATTAAATAATAAACAAATATAAATTTCAAATTGATTTCATATATTATTAAAAAAATCAATACAAAACCCTATTTTAACCAAAAAAACTACATTTAACATGAAAATGAAAGAAATTAATCAAGATATAGCAAGAATTTACTTACTGGATCAACTGCAGAGTTGAATTTGTTGTTGGCACAAGCAGGTACCTGAAAATATCATGTATATGATATTTGGAGCCATTTTCCAAACCCAAAACATGAGGAGAAATGAGGAAAATGGCTCACTGATTTTGATTTATGTCATAGGTTTCAGGTACCCGATATTTTTGGGTACTCAAAAAATTGGGTACCCGATAAGGCTTGTGATTTGGTGTCAAGTTTGTCCAGGTGTACTGACACCTAGGCCTACTAAAAAGTCAACATACATTTTCATGCACTTTTGGATGATTGAAAAGTGGATTTTTTTACATTGCCACTTTTTGGCCCCTCATGATCTTGCACATACCCTCTTAATCCTCGCCACTCATCTCTACCTAACCTTGCATCTCCTTTTTCCTCTTCATCTCAATCACTCAATCTATTGCATATTAATCTCCACCCTCCATTATTGAGGCAATTCTTTTAAAAGGAAGCTCTTCCCTTGCTCAAGGCTCCTAATCTTGTAATAGCATTATCTTTCATAATATGAATCTTGGTCATTTACATTCTAGGTCTCTTTCATTCTTAGAATAATCTTACCATTTTAATTCTTAATTGCTCTTAGCTTTACCTCATTTTCTAGTTTAACCTTACATTGTTAATCTAGTTTCCTTTCTTGCATTGCTTCAATAATATGGCTCTTGTATATTCATTCTAGAATAGTATTTGTTTTCATTCATGCTAGCTTAATTTCTTATCGTAGCTTGTTAATCTTGCGTCTTAGTTTCATTCCTAACTTTGAATCTTCCATTTTGAAGTAGTCAAGTCACTAATTCTCTATTCCAATTTGATGATCATCAAGAGAAGGATTAAACTCACTTCAACTAGGAAGCTATAAGTCTCTTCTTGAGATTTCCTCTTCCATAGATTCTCTCAAGTGTAATGGTTCATAGAAGTGTGTCACACTTTTGATCACACAATATTGAGAGTTCTTACATGGTCAAATTTTGATTAAGATCACAAAATTTAGATGACTTTGAAGTTTTTAACAAAGATACCAAACTAATTCCAAAGGGGGAGATTGATACTCCTATAGTAATAGATTTTGTAGCTATCATATAACAAAATAAAATAAAAATTGAAGATTTGTGCACTAAGCGGAATAAGACCTTTGGAATAGTATAGGGGCATCCATTAAAGCTAGATGACTTTTGAATATGATAAAATATTAGTAAAATTTTTAATTATTTTGAAGGTGAAAATACAAGTGTGAATATTTTGACTTGAGAGGAATGACACTCATCATCATTGCTATGGTTAATATATTATAAAATATATTAACCATCAAATTTTATTTATAGAATCATAAAGTGAATAATAAAAAAGATCTTTACATCAGTGCAATACTTTCTCCTAGAAATTGTTATAATAACTAAGAGGGGGGTGAATCAGTTATCCATAGTCTCAATCTCAAAATGTATCACTTAAAAACAAATTTAGCTAATTCTATAGCTCGGTAAACAAGAAAAATAATATGTTTGTGACTTTATCGATTACTAGTTAATTCTCATAGTGATTACCGACCAAATCAAATATGCAACATGTAAAGTATGATATCCAAACAATCACCACATAAACACATAACACAAAAGATTTAACATGGAAACCCTACAAAGGGAAAAACCACTTGGGACCGATAACTCAAAATATTTTTACTCTTCTGAAGTGAGCTCGGTGAAGAGCTAACCCTGTTAAAGGTTACAAAATACACTATAAGGTGTGACCTTGTTAGAGGATTTAACACTAACAATTATTGTCCAACTAGCATTCACTATGAGGTTGACAGGATAACAATGTACATTCTATGAATGACATATAAGACTTTCAAGTCTACTTGGTTAAGAGATTTTATCTATTTACAATGGTTAAATTTTAATAGCAGGTGATCTGATTACAATACAACTTGACTTTGCAGATGTTCAGATCTATTCTAAGTCCATACAAATCTTCTGATCAATATTTCTATTTAGTTCATCAACATTCAATAACTTACTATCCCTCGGTAAAAGTTCTCTGATGCTCGATAACCTCTGTAGTTTGATTCTTCTTTAACTAGTCTGATTAGGCATGCATGAAGGTCTATTCACGCGATATCCCTGTAGTCTCCTTCTTTCGGCATCCTATTCACAATGAAATATGTGTCTCTTAAATAGACAAGTAAACTATTTTATTTTCATCCATCAGATTTTTCTACTTAATCTCCTTCGTTGATTTTTCTGCTTAAACCTTCGTCAGCTGATGTGTTAGTAACACGTTTTGTTTCTATCCTTTAGATCTTATTCAAATTTTATTAGCCATTGATCTTGTAACAAACTTTATCTCCAACCTCAAAATGATAATAATTTACAGCTCATCAAATCATGTCAGCTAAACTAATCATTTAGTCCTTTTGTCCATACTCGGTTAACAAAGAAATGTGTCGGTGGAAACAAGCTCAGTTGATACTGTCGCTCGGTATACACAACACTGTCTTGGTGTATACTGTAATACTTCATTAACCAACCACACTGCTTTGCAATATTTTTCTTCCAACTTCATAACAAATTAATGCAACATAATCAAGTCAACAATATGAAGTCATAGACTCATCAATAAGTTATCAAGACTATTCCTTGTCATCATCTATCATATCCATCTTCCTCCATGTAGATATCTTAGTTCTTCATCTTCTCTCTTCTCTTTACAAATGTATAGATATTTACAACTAATCATGATAAGTACTGTCAAAACTAGTTGACATTAATGACAACATAATGACTTATTTAATTATCTTGCATATCCATTTAGTACTCGGTGATCTCTAATCACTAATCTTCAAGTCATTCAAGTATTCAATCAATTGTAGTTCATCAATCTCTCCCTTTGGCATTGATGGAAACTCAAGAAATATGAAATATACCAAGGTAATCTTTAAGAAACCCCCCCTTTAAGAAAGGTGTAAAAAAGTGGCGAAAGTGAGAAGGGAAAAAAAAAAATTTGGCGAAATTATTTTCTTTTTAAAGAAAAAAAAATAATTTGAATTGGCGAATCATTGATGCTCCCTGAAAGTAGGTGGGACTATCTTGGCAAATATAAAACAGTATTTATAACTACAAAAATATAAATTGGCGAATATAAAATAGTATTTATATTATAAAAAAAAATACATTGGCGAATAGAAAATAGTATTTATATTATAATAAATATAAATTGGCGAATATAAAAGAGTATTTATATTATAAAAAATATAAATTGGCAAATAGTTGTGGTGACTGGTAACAGTGTGGCATGTGCATAGTTTCGGTAGGCTAAAAGGAGGGTCAATGCTGATAGTTACAAAGATACGTAATGGTCAGGTTGATGGCATGTGTGACTTTGGTAGTTATGCTAGCAGGTTACAGTTGAAGGCCACAAAGATACGCAAAGAATAGGTTGACAGTGTACGTGACTTCGGAAGTTATGATCGTAGGTAAGATATGGGGGTTCTAAGGCCACGTTGGCAGTCTGCGTAACTTAGCTGCAAAGTTGCAGTGACATTGATCATTGAAGTACAATTAATGAGACATAACGACAACAAGATTTTGATTAGAATCGTAAACATTCATTATCTTTCTTTTCGGAGCCAAGTCACATTACATGAAAGTTTAATGCAGCTGCCAAGTTGTCAGTTCAAAATTTAAAATTGCAGCTAGGATATGGTAGTTCTGAGGCAACGCCGGCAGTTTGCGTAACTTGAGTGGTACGATTATCTATTATCCATGCCAAGATTTTGATTAGATATTAAAAAGGATAATTTTAGGAGATATGAGCTATGATTCAACATTTATTATTCTTCTTTTCAACTTCAGAGCCAAGTTATGCAGGACATTACAATGTCTATAATTTTTCTTTACCAATATTCATTAATTTCATCTTGAATTACCACCTGACATGAAACATTCCTTCAAAATTTATTGCGGCTGGCAAGTTGGTGATTATTTTGTTTATATACTCCCCAGTAGTGGAATTACAGAGCATAGCAGCTTTCTAAATTTCTAAATTTGGATGACGAGTTGGTGATTATTTGTATTTTCTCAGTGCTTTCATAGAATGGGTCTTCTAGTAGTTGAGGGATCATCAAATGAGAACCTAGAACCTTTTATCCAACCAACTATGGGTATGGAGGAGGAGATTCAATAGGATGTCCTCAGTCATCTAATGTCTGCAGCAAGGGATCATCATCATGCTACCAGTTACGCCAGTTACCTGAGTGACATGTTCGAACTTGAAGTAGAACATGACAAGGTGGAGATGCGCGCCATTTTTGATGATCATGGCTTTGACCAAGAGGCTTTCCATGAGGAGATGAATCAGATGATCCCGTTATTTTCTACTCTGCGCATCGACTAATCTAACTAATCTTTTTTTCTTTGTGCAATGTGGATCTTACGACTTACCGTTATGAAATTTTTTGTTAATTGTTATTTGTAAGTTGTAATTTGTAAATACAAAATAATTGAATGTAGTTTTCATTTTGGTTTTGAAAACGGATGGTCCACAGCCGTTCAGAACTTCAGTGAAATGTTGAATCAATGAATTAGTTTAAGTTACCAGTATTATGTATATAATATATTGTATACCAGTTTTTGAATTAAATAGTAATACTGTAGTCTGTAAATTTGTAATACTGTATAGTAGTATGCAAATGAAACAATGAGAATTCAGATGACTCTTTTTCAAATAGTGTTACTGGTTCTGAAGTTACGCCTGGCTGTTTCATAGCTTCTCAACATTTAAAACTTTAATTTATTATGATGATTCTGAAGTTGCGCCTGGTTGTATCATAGCTTCTCAACATTTAAACCTTTAATTTATTATGATGGCTCTGAAGTTACACCTGGCTATTTCGTAACTTCTCAATGGTTAATTTATGATGGTTAGGGGTTCCAAAGTAACACTTGGCTGTTTCGTAACTTCTCAACGTTTAATTTAATATGATGGTGATGTGTTTTGAAGTTACACCTGCCTGTTTCGTAGCTTCTCAACATTTAAAATTTTAATTTATTATGATGGTTCCGAAGTTACACCTGGCTATTTCGTAGCTTCTCAATGTTTAAAACTTTAATTTATTATGATGGTTCTGAAGTTACGCGTAGCTGTTTTGTAGCTTCTCAACGGTTAATTTATTATGATGGTTAGGGGTTTCGAAGTAATGCTTGGTTGTTTCGTAACTTCTCAACATTTAATTTAATATGATGGTGATGTGTTCCGAAGTTACACCTACCTATTTCGTAGCTTCTCAATGTTTAAAACTTTAATTTATTATGATGGTTCCGAAGTTACACCTGGTTGTTTCGTAGCTTCTCAACGATTAATTTATTATGATGGTTAGGGGTTCTAAAGTAATGCATGGCTATTGTATAACTTCGTAAGGGGTTGAAAAGTGAGAGACGGTCTGACGGAGACTAAGTTGCATGTTGATGCCACAGCCCACATGGAAAGTGGGAAGTACAAGTGTCTGTTGGAAATATAGATGGAGTAACTGAGAGGGGGGGTGAATCAGTTAACCACAAAAATATTACCATAGATCCCTTAGATGTCTTATTAATTCATTTACTGCTGTCACTCGGTAAATATATAGAGAAATGTTGAAACTCAGTTATTGTAGTGAGTATAAATTATAACTGATCTTAAGCATTCATCAGTGATTAACATGCATGCATAAAAAAATAACATGAACACAAGAGACACCAGATTTAATGTGGAAACCCAATATGGGAAAAAACCACCAATGTAACTAGTTACTATTTTTCACTCTTCTGAAGTGATGCCCTGTTAGGAGCCAACCCGGTAAAAGGTTATAAAACACACTGTTAGGTGTGACCTTGTTAGAGGATTTAATCACCCTGTTAGGAGTGGCCTTGTAAGAGTTCTTTGAAATAATTCAATAGAACTGTCATCTTGTTAGAGGATTTACAAAATGGTTGTTAAACCAACTCGATTAAGAGATTTTGAAATCACTGCTACAATGGTAAGAAAGTAACAATGAAATGACCTGAATAATGATGCAACTAAATTGGTGATTACAGATATCTATTCTGCTTCACTAGATCCCTCCTGATCAAATAAATCTTTTATGCTCCTTAAGGATATCTAACCATCCTTCAAAATTCGCACACACCTTCCTTCAAAATGATTTGCATGTTCACTCACAAACTTCCACACTTGCACATTATTCTTCTATGTTTTGAATTCACCATTTGACCTTCTATATATACCATTCAGATTGTCCATTCAAATTGTCAAGTCGGCACTAATAATTATTAACACTCATTACAATAGTTGGCTGGAATAAACAAACTTTATTTCTCAAATTAACAAAATCCTTTATTGGGCTGACCTTGCTCGGTAAATACTAATCCTGAAAAGATTTCCTTTGGTGACTGAGTGAACTCGGTTACCACTGCGAATTCTGCAACATCCTTTGGAGACCAAGTGAACTCGATAAACACTAACTTTCCTTTGACACCCAAGAGATCTCAGTAGACATTGAAAACCGCCTTGCTGACCGACTGAGCTCAGTAGACACAGAATGACAATTGATATGACATTTGTGTGACATCAAAGACAACACACAATTAGAAAATTGTATCCACCAATTTCCTTTAGACAATTGTATCCAACAATGTCATCATTCATGCCACATGCCGCATGCCAGGCTGTGTCGTAACATCTCAAGGTTTCATTTTTCTAGTCAGTTTAACAGTCTCAAAGTTTCAAAAAGGTGTTGCATGATTTCACAAGTCTAAAAATTTTCAGATTTCAAATTCAAACGGCTAAGTGCCAAGGCCCCTAATTTGTAGGTAGCAATTTAGCATAGTTGAGATAGGGTATTAGGGACCTAGGGTTAGAAACTTAGAAACTTAGATGTACCGTTGATAGTGACACTTTTCTAAATTCTGAAAAAGGTAATTACTAATTTCATGCGTGTGTGACTGTACTTGATGAGACATTGAGATTTTAATTTTTAATATAGTAGGTGGCCTAGTGGCTAGTACCCTGGTTGTACTTGTGAGTTGCTTGTTACTTGTTAGTTATTAAATATAGTTCACACTTCAGAGCATCCATAATTTCTAGAGTCAAAGAGCAACCAGAGAGTTTAGTACTTAAAAGAATGGTAGAACAAGGATCTTCTGATGTTGTTGTAGTACCGGAAAAGAGTGCCATTGTGCATTCAAGAACAAAGAGGCCAAACATATACGCTGAAGAATGGATGAAACTATTTCTTGGATCCTCAAATTTGCAATCAGCTAACGCTTATGAATGGAGGGACCCTTATGCATTCTGCAGGGGTGCTGAATTCCCAAACACAACTGGGTATGAGCTCTTCATGTTTTTCTATAACAATAGAATTAGAGGCCCTCCTGTTTTGAACCCATGGGAGAGGAACTTGGAAAAGTTGATAGTACCTGAGGTATTTTTGGATGTAGACCTCATGAAAGCGCTAATTCAAGCATACAATCCAGTGACACAAGCTTTCCACAAGCATGACAAGTCTATACTCTGCATGTTAGATAGAGCGTCTTTTACTCAAGCTTTCAACCTTCAGTGACCTATGAGCATGGATATTGACCTAGCAGGAGAGGAGGCCCTATTTAATAGACATAGAAATTACTACCATGGAAAGGTTATGAGGAGGCATATTCCTAGAGAAAACAAAGAGGCAGGGTTGTTACCCAAGAAGGTTGCAGATTCATTTGATATTGAGCTTTTCTTTCCCTATTTCTAAAATACCATCTATGGTCTACACAAAGTTATTGGACTAGATGGAGGTTCGACAGTGACTCCTAACATTTATGTCATGGCTACATATGTTCAAGATCAGTACACCAACAAGGAGTTTGATTATGTGGGGCACATAATCAATGTAATGCACTCTGAGTTGATGAATGCGAAGACTAATTTGAAAAGCTTCAAGTTCAATCACTACACCATGCTGATGCACTTGATCCTCTATTTCAATATTGGCTACATCAACCTAGGGCTCATCAATGAGACCAAGAATGAGGGAGGAACTATTTTGGTTCAGCTGTGGACCAGGGTATGGGATAGAACTTACCCTTTCTCTAATTCCATTTCTTTTTTAGTGATTTTGTGGATCCAGTAATGAACATGTTAGGTATTGTGAGGGATAGATTTCCTTTACTTGTTTAGAAAATTGCTTAGACCCTTAGCATTTAATATGGACGATGACAATTATGAGAATGACATCAAGCACAATTGGGGTGATATGTTTTTTTTTGAGAATTTTAATCTTATAAGAGTGTATGCTTGCCCTCAACCTCCACACATACTACCAACATTTGTCCCAGAAAGATTGGCAATAGTAGAATTCTTGTGGTAGCTTATCATGATGGATAGAGAGCACTTAGGCCCTAAAAGACATAAGGGAACCTTTCTAGCAAGGATGTTCCAAGTAGGGTATTTCTCTATAGGTAAAGATGTTGTGGACCAAATCCTTGAATTCCTTAGACAATTCAGATTGCCCTATGGTAAAGCAAGGATGTATGACCCTGAAGACTTCATTAGAGGAGCATTGAGAGAAATGAGGAATCACAATTTGGCTCTAAATCAGCCTATGGTAGAGGAGGATGTTATTAGAAATATTTTTATAAAAGTTACCTGTCAAGAGAGAACCTGTAAATGGGAAAATATTGTAAGGGTAGAGGAACAATTGAAAAAGGCAGACCCTACCTTCCCTGGTTTCTTTCCTGATCTCAAATACATGAAGAAAATTGAAATGTGTTTAGAGAATTACAAAGATATTATGTCTAAATTGCTAGACATCCCTGAGGAGAAGGAGGAGGACAGAATAAACCCTGAAGAAGTTGAACTTGATGTGGAGTTTATGGGAGAAACAAAATAAGTTGAACCATCCACATCTGAGAAGGGGCCATCAAAGAAACAAAAGTTGATCAATGTACCAGAAAAGGCAAGGCAAAAGACACTACAAATCTTGCCAAGTAATAGCCATTACTTTGTTGACTTAAGACAACATTTTTTGACATGAACGACAGATGAGGGAGAAAAGGCCATAGATGAGTTAGAATTGGATGCAGCTAGATTGGATGACAGGGTCATCCAAGCTAAATAGTTTATAGATGATGATGAATTCATCAAGTCTGTTGAGTTTAAAATTTTTCTCTTTAGAGTTAAGTAGAATGAATTAACACTATCTTTGAAACCAGGGGAATCAGAGGAAAAAAATGTTCAAATGATTGAAAAATTACAGGCCTATGATCCCAACATTGAAACATTAAGTGTGGAGGAGGCAATAGATCTTGTAAAGAGAAGTGGCATGTTGTTGATCCTTGGATGGGACTTGGAGTCCTCATTCCTAATTGACCAAATCAAGAGGCAAGATAAAGCTATAGCTTATGAAGCCTTTGGCCCTGATGGACTCATAGGGGTTTTGGATTCAATATGGACACTAAGACACTAGTAGTATGGTGTGTGGCTCCAGAATATAGTAAGCCTAGATTGGTTGACATCCAAGACACCGCACAAGGTAGCCAATTAATGTAGAGCTTGCAGGACACTATAGGATCAGAGATAGAAAATATCTTACACCATGCATCCTCCATGAATAAAGCAGTGGTTGAGGACTTGGAGAACAGGCTAGCCAGGACATTTAGAGATTATGTGGCAACTAGAAATTTTTTTGAAGAGGAACTGAAGAAGAATTATTTGCTGGATAAGACTATGAAGGAGCTAAAAGATGAAATAATTACTCTAAAAAATCATTCTAGAGCATTTACAAAGGTATGTGATGCAGGGGTCCAAACTGAGCATGAGGGGGGCTTAGCTACAGAACTTGCAATAGAAAAGATAAATGAGGAGAAGAATGAGGCCATCTTACAGGCCTTGTTAGATATGCAACACATAATAAATGTAATTAAAGATAAATTTGATCTTGTTTTTAATGCTTATGGAAAGTTTCCAGAATTATAGGAAGAAGTGGATAGCTATGTACAAATTTTAAGTGGGTATCATGCAACTTGGTCTACCAGAGCACCACTTTTTGAGAGATTGGCATTTTCTCAATCTATGGGAAGTGATATTCCAGAGATAGTTGTGAGGGTTGGTGAGGAGATAGAGAGAATTAAAACCATATTACCACTTTTTAAGGGTAAGGTGAATTTGATAGAGGCTAAGATAGCCATGCTCAACTCCTGTTCCAACAAGTTTATCCCTTCCATTAAGAATGGAGATGGAGCCATAAAGAGCCTTGATCAGTGGAGGTCAGATGCTGATCTTTTATTGCCTAGGAAGGAGGCATATTTAGGTGAGGGGAATAATGTTAATTTGGAGAGCTTCAATAAAACCCTGGATGAAGCTATTAAGGTAGAGACAGATCTCACCAGGTTTGTAACAGATGTCAAAGCAATTACAGATTCCAGGTGGGGAAGACAAAAAGCACAATTGCAGCTTGTCTAGGACTTCAATTGGTCGTCAGAGGAAGAAGTAACTGCTTGGGATGAGCTAACAAAGGCCAAGAAAGTTAAATCCACTACAGTTGACTTGGACATTTTGGAATAAGAGTAAGGAGGACATCAGGAGTACCTGACACCTAAGCTCATAATACATTCAATACAGGGATGATAAGCTATCATTTAAGAATGGTGTAAGTTAGCTGGAATAGCAGTCACCATATCTTGTTATAATAGCAACTATCATGAATACTCTTAGACAAAGATGTTAGTTATCAGTGATCCAGGATGCAGAACAGGCCAAAAAAAACTTGTCTTTCCACCGCCTGAGGCCCTGAGGGTTCATTGTATTTTGTCTTTTATTGCTTTATTTCTTATGCTTTTTAGGTTTAGGGTTTTCAACCATCCGAAGCTTGTTGCACTCCCATTCATGAGGGAATTCCAAGATGGTTGAAACGAGGTATAAATAGAGTTGAAGACTCATTTTTGGGAGAGAGTTGAAAGATAATAGAAAAATTTGAACATAATTGCTTTGAAGCAGACTTCTAAGTTATGTGTCTGACCTTCTGACTAATTTAATTTTGAATGTAATTAGCGAGTTGATTTTAATACAAATACACTACAACTTTTGCCATATATTGTTGTTGTCTCTTTACTTTTATCAGTAATCATTAGAAGCTAATACGGTAATACCTGCCTAAGTATGTGGAGCTCAAAAATGAAGGAGTATCCTATCCAATCCTTAGAGTCAATAATTAGGTCTTTCTCTTGTTTGAATTAGTCTCAAGAAGCATAGTCTGAAGTAACCTTTCAAACATTTGATTCATGCAAGAAAAATCCCTAATAGAGCTCATTCATTGGCTCAAGTCAAGAATCTCAATTCTAATTAAGTAAATGCTTAGTATTAGGAAATTAGGTAATTGACAAATAATAAATTGACCATGTTGGTAATATTTTTAGTTTTCATAATTGTTTTGAGAATTTCTTGCAATTTTCCTCCCGAAGGCCTCAATTTCAATCAAAATGTTAAAACCCTAAGTGCTAGGTTGAGATATGCTCTAAAAATCCATTAAACCCTAGAAAGGTGTTGGAACTTCAATTTTTCAATATGTCAATCTTGTGAAATTTTTATAAAATTGAAGTGTGCATAAGTGTTAAAAGATTGTGATATTTTTGCTACAGAAAACCCACAAAAAATCCTACAAATTTATCAAGATTTTCCCCCACATCTAGCCAGGCTGCCAGTCCTAGTTAAAGTTCAAGTTTGAGGAAAGCCCTAAATATTTTCCACTTTCATAAAAAACCTAGGTTGCTCTTTTCATTTCTATTTGAGTGTTACTTTTTGAGTCACTTAGGTTCATAGAAGAGCATGTGCATTTATTTTATCATCATGCAGGGGTCATATCTTTATTTTCCCTAAGTCCAAAGGCTCGGTGATATAAATAATATGTCCTAAGTCCTGAATACCTCATATTCTAATGTTTCAAATGTCATTCAGCTTTGAATCTTTAATGAAGATCTAATGGCGGTCGTGTGTTCGCATGGAATCTTTCCAAGCCATGCGAACATAAGACTAACTGTTGATCTTACAATGAAGCTTAATGCGGGAACAAAGTGGGGCCGCTGATAGGTATCTCACAAGTCATGGCTTTTTATTTGAGATAGTGGGGCTAGTGTTAGAAGGATCTTCAGAGCTGAAAGTAACAAAGGAAAGATCGGACGACTATCATATAATCTCATAGGATCTTAGAGGCATATGCGATCATGCGACCAACCGTCGATCTTGCATAAAGACAAGCACAATTCTCAGGTGGGACTGCCGACAAATCTCTTCACAAGTGGTGATTTTTCATTGGCTAAAAGTAGTGGGGCCAGTAACTCAAAAGGATGCTAACAGTGGCTGCATGATAGCGGTTTTTTGTATGATCGTATAGGATATTTTTAAGTTATAAGATCATGTGACTAACCGTTGTTCTAACAATAAAGGTTGTAGGGATTGCCGCCAGTGAAAAGACTGGTATGACTATTTTTTTATGATCGCATAGGCCTTTTTCACGCTATGAGATCATGCGAACAAACCATTAGATGATATGCTAGTAAGAATCGACAATCCTAATTCAAACTAGAGATAAAGTGACACAAATTTGGATTTTTACGTTGAGAAGTAACAGTTCATTTTTTCAGAGGAGTAATGGTTGAATCGTGCGCACTCTCAGAAGCACAAAGAGATCAAAAAATTGTAGAGACCTAAGTGTGAAGAATTGCAAGGACTAGCTGTTGTCTCCCGGTGATTTCCTAGAAAAAAAGGTTAGTAAAATACTTATACAATTTGCTTCCCTACTAAAAGAATCATAGTCCCATAGTCTGTATATCTTGCAAAGGGTTTTTAGCATAAACCCTAAAATGGCACCAAGGAAAGAATTGTCTGGTAAAATTGAGTACAGTGAAAGAGGTTTGCATGAGGATTTATTGCAGTTACTTCTCGGCTCTACTACTAACCTAGTGAAAACCAAGAGTCTGACTCCCAAAGACCCTAGGGTAAAGGTAGCAGATGGTCTATATGACATAGCACATTTTATTAGGGAGGCCAACATTGGTACAATCAATGCAAATGGTGACCCTGATATCACTGGCTTAGAGTTATTCAAAGTGGGTTTTAGTCAGAGAAATACCCCTCGCCCTGCAAGAAATATATGGCAGTCTGACCTGGGAAAACTTGTGGTACCTGGCATCTTTTTAGATGTTGATTTGATGACCCAGGTTGCAAAGAGTTATGAACCAATCAATAGGGAGGTTAGGGATGCAAAAGGAATGTTATTGATCAAAATTTTTGCTAAAGAGATTAGGAAGGTGTTCAGGTTAAGTGAAGCCTCAAATAGTCTAGAGAATATTGATCTTGAAGAACTAAAGCAAGTGTATGATGCACAAAGAAACTATTTCAGAGGCAAATTATTGAATTACTTTTGCACAAAAATTGGGAAAATGGTTATCATGGGACAAAACACACAAGAGCCTTTTATGATAGAATATTTTGACTTCAGGGCTAAGGGAGCATATTGGTCATTATGTTAGGTTTTTAGAGAGGATGTCAGTGAAAGGAGGCCAATACATTTGATGTCCATGGTGATTCAAATTCTACACCCACACTTGTCTATTACCTTTGATTTTGCTCCATTTATTGCTGAATTAATCCATAATGGATTAGTGAAGATTCAAAAGAATGAAGATGATAGGATTTTTTGCTGGTATTCTTTCATAATGTACATGTTTTTGTTTAAAGGGGCAAACTATTTTGAGCAAGAAATGGAGTTGATAAGATAGAAGGATGGTGAAGATATGACAGTCCAATTGTGGAGCTTCACAATGACCTGGGATAAAAGGGATCACAGTTTCACAAATTTTGATAAACATTTTGCAGCCAGACTCAGGAAGTTGTTTGTCCAAGACAACCCAAGAATCCCAGTAGCATTGGCACAGCTCATTAGGCCAAACCAGTTTGCTAAAAATTTGAATATTGTACACAATTGGGGTGATGTCATTTTCTAAAATGTATCAATTGTCATCAGGTTGTATGGTTTTAGGGGAACCCCTTTTGTATTGCCTTATCATGTACCCCTTAGGATTGGAATCACAGAATTTATTAGGCAATTAGGATATATTGAAGATTGTGCCCTCACTAGAAAAGGCAAGGGAACTCTATTCCCAAATGTTACCATTGCCCACTAGTTCATAATTACCAAGGTTGGATGGGTTCACATAGATAAAATCATGTCTCCATACCATATGGCTACTGCAATTACTAGGACAATAGACCCTGAGGGGTTTTATAAAGAGATGTTTAAGAAGAGAGCCAAATGTGTCATGGTTAACCACATTTTTAACTTTCCTAAAGATATTGTCAGAAATACCCCACAATTACAAGAATAGGAGGTTAGGAAAGAAAAATGGCTGGTGTACAAAAAGACATTGGATTTCATCCAACGTTTTGATTCTGGATGGGACCCCCTAAAGAGCATAACTCCAATGGGTAAGAAAATAGATACTCTCATGAATTGTTTCTAGTATATATTTTAGACCCTGAGTGAAAAGAAGGAAAAGGTGATGAAGGATGACCTAGAAAGGGCTAAATAGTTGTTGAGAAAACCTGTATTTGTAAAAGGATTACCCCCAGGGAGGTACATGGTACAAAAAAAGACTGGTTACAATGTTGTAGTACCAGAGAAAAGCCAACAAAGGAAGATGGATAAAAGGGATGTCCCATCAACTTCACAACAAGTTGAGAAACAAAAGGAGGTTATAGAGGTCCCTGACTCTCCTCATCTTCAAGCCTCTAAGGATGTAACTGATTCTCCACCCCCATTGAAGAAACAAAGAGTGGAAGAAAGACCAGTTCATGTTGAAGAAGATTAATCTCCATCACAGTCATCTCTAAACATTTTGGATGACCAGGAGGTTATAGAATAGGTACAGCAAGTAGATGCTATAGGTCAAATCTTTATGACCTATGAAGAAATAAATGAGGGAGTGCCAGAGGCACCAGAAGAGCCCAAGTTGGATTTAACAGTAGGGGAATTGGTAGGTACAGAATTAGACCCTATAATCAAGCAAGCTTGTCAGGAGTTTTTGGTTGATGATGCTTTTGTTAAAACTAGGGCTTTCATGCAATTTCTTTGGAAATTGAACATCAACTAGTTTCAAGAAATTTGTGAGAAGAGACATGAAGAGAATCCAGAGAAGGATTTACAAATCATAGAGAAGGAAGTGAAAACAGAGATGACTGCAAAATTTAAGCAAATCACTCCAAAACAAGGAAGAGATATGGTGAAAGTATCAAGAGTACTAATCCTTCCAGAGTGGGATATAGCTGATGCGGTGGTTTTTGACGCAATCAAAAAATAGACCACTCCTTTCCACAAGACTAAAGAGGAAGTAGAATAGGCTATCAAAGGGGTCACTTTCGGTGACAATCACCAGGCTTTGGTAATGTGGTCCCTAAGAAAGAATGAAAATAACAAGGGAAAACAAATTGTCAGAGATGACCTTTCAAGGAGTCTAATTGTAAGAAGGGTTACTGATACTTCTTTGGTTGAAGCATTAGGTATGGTAATGGCCACAACACAATTAATAGCAAAGATGGTAGAAAAGGAAGCCAAAGAGAAGGAAGAACTCACTACCAAATTGGAAGCAGTTTTGACGGTTTATGGTGAGTTGAAATAGGGGATTCTTGAAAGAGATACTTTAATTGCAGATTTGAAGAAGAGATTGAGGGAGCATGGCCCAATGCAATTATCAAAGTAGATACAGATTGCTTCCTCCCCTGCTGGGCCTTCCTCTTCAAGCCCTATTATTGAATTTCCTCCTTCTCCTCTCCCTCCTTCCATTAATGAGAAAGACATTGATCAAAAGGTAAAGGAAAAATATGAAAGAAAATAAAAGATGTTGTTTCACACTTTGTTGCAAAGGTAAGACCTAAGGAAGTATATAAAACTGCAAATCAATTGGCAGATGTCTTAACATCTTTTCAGAAAGAAGTAGCTATTGTGGACAAGATTTTGGAAAAGTGGGTTTGAAGGAAAGATAAGACAAATCTATTATGGATATAGAGCTAACAAACACTTATAGGTTTGTTAAGGATCTTTTTGATTTTGAGGTAAATAGGGAAAGTATAAGAAGAAGATCAGAAATCTTAAGGGTAAGATACTTCCAGGATGATTTTCAAATTTTTCCTGGTCTCATTAAGGCAGATGGGGTAATTAAAGATAAGGATCAATAGATAGAGTAGATAGATAGACAAGTATTATCTAAAGTAGACTCCATTTTAGATACAGATGATAATATCCCATTCATACAACTTGTCGAGATCCTTCAAGATGCTAGGATGCATTTTGCTAATGTCAGAATAGAGGTTCACTAGTTGGTTTCTAAGTGGAACAAACTATTACCAAAGAAGGATGAAGTCCTTGCCTTTCATTGGCTGAGTGAGGAGACCTATATGACTTGGAAATCAACATATCCCTCAGAGAGTTCAGAAGAAGAAGAAGCATCAAATGAGGAGGCAGCAGGTGGCAGTATTCCAAACCCTCAAGATCAAAGCCAATAAGGATAAAGTCATCAAGCAGTTATCATGAGCACGGCTATTACACCTGGCAGAAGTTGAACTGCCCTTGGGAGTTACTACAAGATTTTTTGCACTCATTTTAAAAATCCATTTTAAAGTTTTGTAACAAGAATTAGAAAGTTTTATTTTCATTTTTTGTCCTATATGAACGCTCCTTTCTTGTCTTTTCTAAAATGATCCGAAGCTTGTTTGCAATCCTTATTTTCTATAAAAGGATTACCAGGATCAATGAAAAAGGACCAAGAACTTCATCAATTTGACTGATCTTGAGTCTGGGATATCATAGACTGTAATAGGCATACTTTCTATAGAAGACAGTATCTTCTAGTTCAAGTTATTTTTAGAAGGTTACATTGTAAAGCATTTTGTGAGCATGATATAATATAGAATTTGAATATAATCCAAGATTTATATCTCTCCTTAAGTATCTCTATTTGAATTATGAATTGTTCTGATTCATTGTATGACTAATCTTTGTGTGTATGTTCATATTTCTTAGCTCTGATCCAGGATCAGATTAAATAAGCTTTGAATATAACATAAATTCTCTAAAGTTTTTCTTAAGGATATACTAGTAAGTAGTGTGAATCTAGGAACCTTTAATAAAATCCACCACAGGGTGATTAGTATTTTCAAAGGGAAAAAGATCTTTCAAAGTTCAATTATATTTGTTTCATGTATAACAATCTTGTAGTGGAGGTGTAGCCCAATGGATAAGACACTGGCCAGCATGAAAAGGTTCTGTGATATTTCCATTTATAAGCATAAAATTGTCAAAATTATTTGAATTACAAGTGATTTTCTGAATAAAGTACCACCTAGTGATAGTGGGAAGTCTATGAATGAATGGTTATCATTTAGAAATTAGGTTTCTCTTATCATTTATCTATTATACATAAATCCAGTCAGTGAGTTAGTAAAGAAAGTTTTGTTACTAGATTAGGAGCACCCTCCTTGGTCTTACAGAGCCAGTAGTGCAGAGGGTAGTCTTGTCCCTATAGTTGGTCCAATCATCTTTAGAACTAAACATTTGGATCTAACCCATCCTTAAAATCTGTAGATATATTGGTTTCTTGTCAAAGCATAAAGTCCATCTTGGGAACCAACAAAAGACTCAGGTCAGTTCTATTTCATCGTTACTTTTTCAAAATTTCAAGTCACTTAAAAGAACCTTTAAGCATGTGCATGTTACTAACAGACCACCGGCAATGTTCCGAAGTAACGTTGGGTTGTTTCATAGCTTCTCCACGGTTAAGTGGTTAGGATGATAATGGGTTCTGAACTTCTCAAGGACTTCTGACTAATAGCGTGCATAACTTCAAAACACTTTTTCAAGAATAGTTGGTTTACGAAGCTTCGCGAGGGTTTTTTGGCCATTAGTGTTGGTAGTTATGAAGCTGCGATGAAGCATCTGGCAGAAAGGCGTAACTTTGAAAAGGTTAATCAATTACAAGATTAAACAGCTAAGAGGTTACAAAAGGTTTTGTGTGGGACTTCGCAAGATTATATCAAATTACAAATTTCTTGAACATTCTACAATTACAAAAATCATATATATCCCTGGCACTTGCTATTGTGGACAAAGAGGGGCATTCTAGTTTATACAATCTACATTACAAAAATCATGAATTCAAAATTTGAAATTACAAATTACAAAAATCAAAATTGAAACTACAAAAATCATGAACAATACTTATTACTTATACCCGTAGGCTTGTAGCTGAATATGAGTCAATTAATAAATTGTCAATAAATTAATAAATATTTAGAATCAAGTCCAATTCCATTATCAATTTATCCAACAAGTACAGTAATAAGTATACAGTGTATAAAATTATAAATACCTATTAACTGAATGCTAATTCTAAATCACTTCACAGTTCACTCTTCACTTAGTGTTAGTGAGCAGTCTGCCTCGCCCTCTTCTATATCCCACATGGAATCCAGCTCCTGAAATTGACTACTACTACTAGCAAGAGGTTCTTCTTCATTTTGAGTTGGGTATTCAAAATCAAAAAACTCTTCATCTTCATTCTAAGTCTAGGACCAAGATCCATCATTTGTCTCTGAACCACCATGTTTTGAACTAGTGTTCAAAAGCCCTCGTCTTTCACGCAGGGAATTCCAAATTGCCAATGCCCTATCATAAGGAAAGTTTGTAACATTGTACTGAGTTACAAACAACCTCAAGCAAGTTTCCAAATTTCTATCTAGTTTATTTCTAATCTTTGATTTCAAAAACCCCAATGCACTGAAAAATCTTTCATCTTCCACTGACCCCAATATCATTGTTTGACATAAATCAGCAAGTTTGAAATATTCTGATATTGAATCATGCAGTACTTCACTCTGCTCTATCCTTTTCCAAAGCCTAGTTATTGCACCAGGTTGAAATGGATTCTCCAAGTTTTTTAACTTCAATTTCATACATGATGCAAATTGTCTACATTGTTTTTTAAGATTAGCTAAATCTATAATTCCATCAATTGGTTGTCCATTGTAATCTGCATGTTTTGAAAATTCTCTAATCAATTCATTAATTTTTTTATGAAACATATGAAGCATCATGTTGTCTATCTCCGATGTTTTTCCAAAAATGAGGAAACACACAACCCATGGCCTCAAGAATTTCTTCTCTAGGGAATCTTTCACGAATCTCACTTGAAATTTGGTAGGAAATTGACTTCAAATTCTCACTAACAAATTTAACAAACATGTCAAAATCAGCCCTTTTAACTGGAAGTAGTCTGCCTCGCTCGCCTGTCTTAGATTGGTGCATTGGTATTTCATATCCTTTCACAAACACACATAAATCATTTTTTGCATTGAATTGAAAAAAATTCTCAGCATGATTCAAATCTGTAATTATTTGCCACCTAAAAAAATTTGGGCTTTGAATTGTTATCATATCTGAGTATAAATTATCTAGGGCAACGCATGTCATTCTACGTAAATCTGAGTACTCATGGATATACATAGTCCTATCTTGGGCTTTCTTAATAAGCTTGTTCATTAAATCCAACATGGGGAGAAGACTGGCTAAAGTTAATAGAGTCTCTATATCACTTAACTTATGTAACAAATCGGGAGCTTTATCTTCTATGAGGCGTTGCTCATATATTACTCTGATCAAGGATTGATATTCTGTTAGAACTCTTTCTACTGGTCCATGCTAAGGGATCCATCTAGTCTCAACACCCTTGAGAAGCTTGTTTCTTAGTGTTACTCCCTCTGAGAAAATCTTAAATTCTGCAAAACGTTTAGGACTTCTATAGAAGTAAGAGTATATGTCGCGAACTAGATCTTCAACTTTTGACACTGTAGGAAAATCGCTTACAATTTTATATGCTAAATTCATTCGATGGGCCATGTAATGTATGCCAAGCATGTAAGGTGCAATACTAGTTTGTAATCTTGCACAAAGACCATTCCTTTGGCCTTGCATTACTGTAGCTCCATCAGCTGCAACACACACTAACTTCTTTCCAATTGTCAAATCATCCATACCAGCAACTTCATGCAAAGCATTCTTCACTTTAGAATATAAGTTTTCTGCTGTTTAATTGCCCCTCATTTTACGAACGCAGAGTAGATGAGCTTGGCGGACATGTTCTTTTACTGTATACACATGTATACAAATCCAAGCAGTGTTATCTACTGTAGTAACTTCATCTATGGATAATGAAATGAATCTGGACTGTTTTACTTTCTCCTGTAAATTTTTCTTTTGCACCTCAGAAAGATAGTTTGCCATTTTCCATCCAATGTTTGTTGACCAATGTGACGTGGGATAGTGAGGAACTTTCAAAAAAGATAATAAATTACCATATTCTGAGAAGTCTCTCATAGGACACCCTCTGGACATACTATGAAAAACAACACTCATCTGAACGGTCTTTGCCAGGTTTGCTTCATTGGCTGCATGTTTAAACCTAGCCTTGATTGGATTTTCACTACTAGCAATTACTTCCATTCTCTTGTTATGCTCTTCATATTCTATGGCATACTTAACATGAAGACATTATTCCTTTGATTTCCATCTCACTACTAATATTTCTTGTCCGTCTATGGTCTATTTTTCATAAACCTTACCAATATGCTTTTCTATAGTGTCAAGCTTTAGCTACAACTTCTTCTCTCTTTTAAGTTTCCAAGTACAAATCTTACACCTGCATTCTGTTGGTTGTTCATCATTTCTTGACTGGTTCAATGAACCAGTACTTTTCTACCCAATCAACCTTAAAATTTCTTGCCATTTCCCACTCCCGCCCCATTTTTACTTCCCTTTTTCTTTTCTTCCTACCAAAATTATTATTATCTTCATTGCTAGCATTTTCTTCCAACTGGTTTTATGTATCCCTTATAACATCTTCTCTCGTGCCACCATTGTTATCCTCATTTGATGCATTTGATTTTCATTTAACTCAATGACAACCCCAGCTTGCAGTACTAGTACTAGTGAGCTACTGTGAATGGATTTTGCACAACCAATTGCAGATGTTGATGGAGCAGAAACATTTCCAACTCCAAAGAAAGCCTTTATGGTAGTATCTTTAAGTTTTGGGCATTTTGATGGCCTCCCAGGCCCTTCACTTCCCTGAGGAGTCTTACCCTTGTCTAGCTTTCCAATCTCTTCACTGCCTTGAGTATCAACCTCCCCTGATATCTGAATCCCTTCAGCAGTAGTAGCCTAAGAATACTCAATCTCAGCCTTAGAATAGTCACCCTTGTCCGACATCTTTACCCAATGACCTCTCACTAGTCACTAGGATTCTAGCCTCTACAAATTAAAATTAATAGCAATACTATGAATTGTGAAATGTGAACAAATAATTATTTACCTTTGTCCTGCTTGCTCTGATTTTTGACTCTCTGAAATGCTGAATCCTCTATTTACTATTGCAAGATTGTTATTTGTAAATTTGGCCCTCCAGGCTCTGGCTCCAAAAATTTGTAATGACACATGATAAGACTACTACTAAGTTTTCTAAATTTGATTTGAATTTATATCAATCCATGATACCAAATTCCAAATTTCCAATTTTTAAAATCCTGGGCTTTTGGCAAAAATGTGCCGAGTGCCGACCTGATCAATGCTATGTTTGGCAAAAAATTAAATATACGTGGTGAATAATTAATTAATAGGTTGGTGAAATACGTCATGGACCAATAAAACAATTAATTAATGGGTTGGCAAAATATGTCGTGGACCAATAAAATAATTAATTAATGGGTGGCAAAATAGGTCGTGGTTAAGATAACAATATAAACCATTTGGCTATTTCAAATTTTATATGCAATTCATAATTAATATCACTGGTGAATAAGAGACCGTTAAAAGAACCACGTCACATTAATTATAGGTGAATATGATGGTCAATAATGTCAAATGGAAAATCTAATTGGAAATTCCAACTAATATTTAGCGGTTACCATGTCAAGATTGGGTGAATATTTGCCAGCGTACACCTGTGCGATTCATCAATTCCATGAAACATTACTCCCAGAATTTGCCAAAAGGCAAATATTCGCCACTAAAAATTACCCTGAAATATACCATACACATACCAAACATGTATTCTACAACTATGTAAGAAATGTTGTAAGCTCTCCCTAACTTAATATGTTTAATCACTACGTTACATGACAACATTTCATGTGCAGACTTTCTTCTGTAGATTTGATCTTAGCAGCTCTCAGATTATCTCTCCCTTAGGTAGATGTTCCAGTAATCTACTCATTTATCTTCAGTTCACCCTTTGACAACAATCTTTGTCTGATACTTCATTGACTTCTCTTCCTTTATCATTCCAGATCTCTCTCCTATTTTCTTCCCTGTTTCATATTGAGATCTCTCTCCCTTGGACAACAATAAATTTCAGCTCTGTAGTATCCAAGTAACTCTCTATTGTCCAGTGCATACACTATATCTCAGTATACTGATTTTCCAATCTCTATTATGGTTCCTCAAATCTTTCACAACCTTAGACAGAATCCAAAGTGTGAGCTATGTTGCATCAACATGAATGATCTTCTGGTAAGATTAGGCTAATGCAACCTCCATATCACATTAGTGACTACTAGACAGGGGATGGACCCCTAGTCTAGTCCTCAAGTACTCAAATTTTTCTTTTGGTAGAGGCTTGGAAAATATGTTAGCAATTTTCTCTTTTGATATAACATATTCTAGTTTTACTTGCTTCTCCTGTACTTGTTCTCTTAAGTAGTGATACTTGATAGATATGTGCTTTTTTTTGGAATGCATCATTGGATTCTTTGAAATATTTATTGCACTTGTGTTGTCATAGTATATAATCACCGGCTTAGTGATTACCTCATTCAAACCTTCCAACACTTGCTTGATGTAAGCAATGTTCAAAAAATTTGTAGCAGTAGCAACATACTCTGCTTCAGTAGTAGACTGAGAAATACAAGGTTGTTTCTTACTTGTCCATGTAACAAGTCTTTCACCAAAGAAAAATGCTCCTCTGGTTGTACTTTTTCTATCATCTATATTTCTAGCCCAATCTGTGTTGGTGTAGACTCTTAGTTCAAGCTTCCCTTCCTTAGAATACCATAATCTGTAGTCCTTTGTTTTCTTTAGGTATCTCAAGATTCTTTTTGTAGCAACCATGTGTGACTCCCTAGGATTTGCAAAAAATCTAGCAACTATCCCCACAGCATGTGCAATGTCTGGTCTACTATGTACTACATACATCAACTTGCCAATCATTGATCAATACAATGTCTGGCTTACCTCTGTAGTTTCATCATCTTTAGTCATTTTGTAGCCTGTGACCATTGGTGTTCCAACTAGTTTAGCATCTTCCATGCCAAATGTTCTTAGTACTTCCTTTATGTACTTAGATTATGTGATGAAAATACCATCATTCTGTTGAATAACTTGCAAGCCTAGAAAGAACTTAATCTCTCCAAACATAGATATTACAAATTCTTTTCTCATCTCATCAGCAAATGATTTACAAATATGATCTTGTCCTCCAAAAATAATATCATCCACAAATATTTTAGCAATCAAAATAGTATCATCAGAATCTCCTTTCATATACAAATTGTTGTTCTCACTAGTTCTAACAAAACTAATACTTAAGAAATAAGTATGCAACCTTTCATACCAGGCTCTCGATGCTTTCTTCAAACCATATAAAGCTTTTTTTAGTATACATACCATGTCTTTCTTGTCTGGATCAAAAAACCCTTATGGTTGTTCTATGTAGACCTCCTCTCCTAGTATCCCATTCAGAAATGTAGATTTAACATCCATTTGATAAACTTTAAATCTCTTATGAGCTGCATAGGCCAGTAACATGTGAACTCCTTCTAATCTAGCAACAGGTGCAAAGGTTTCACCATAATAAATTCCTTCCTCTTGTGCATACCCCTTGCAAACTAGTCTGTCTTTATTCCTTGTAACCTCTCCATTTTCATTCAGCTTATTTCTGAAAATCCATTTAGTACCAATAACATTCTTATCCTTAGGTCTAGGTACTAAATTCCATGTCTTGTTTTTCTCTATCTATTCTATCTCTTCATTCATTGCATTTATCCATTATTCATTCTCCAATGCAACTTTAACATTTTTTCAGTTCAAACTCACATACTAAGAATGTACCTTGTCTCAACTTACTTCTTGTCAACATACCAGCATGCTTGTCTCCAATGATTTGGTTCTTAGGATGATGTCTTCTGACAAATATTGCCAACACTTGATCTCTTCTTTGTTTTTCATCATGTTCAAGTTCATTCCCTTGCTCGGTAGCTCCTTCCTGATCATTAGGTTCCCTTTCTTTTTCCTCGGTGTTATTTTCCTGATGCTCGATTGACATAGTCTTCAGCTTCGGTTGGTACTCTAGATGTTCAATGTAAGTGAACCTACCATAATCTTCTAGTTCCTTAGTGCTTTCTTCACCATTCTTAGTATCAAATTCATCAACCCTGATATTAGTACTTTCAATCATTTTATTAGTAACTTTATTTAGACACTTGTATGCTTTTCTTTTAGTGGAATATCCAAGAAATATCCCTTCATCACCTTTAGAGTCAAACTTTCCATTTCTTTCATCTTTTAGAATAAAGCATTTGATACCAAAAATTCTAAAGTAACTTACAGTCAGTTTGTGACCAAACCATAACTCATAGGGTGTTTTGTTTGTGTCCTTCTTTAATTGTACTCAGTTCAGAACATATACAATTGTGCTAACTGCTTCTCTCCAGTATGTTAGAGCCACAGTCTTTTCTATCATCAGTGTCCTTGTGCAATCAACAATTGACCTATTCCTCCTTTTAGTAATTCCATTATGTTGAGGTGTTCTTGGGGCAGAAACCTATCCTTTTATACCATGCTCATTACAATAGTTAGTAAATTCATCATAAATTAATTCACCACCTTTGTCAGATCTTAAGCATTTTAGTTCTTTCTTGATTTCTTTCTCTACTTTTTCTTTATACCATTTAAACATCTTGAATGCTTTTGATTTCTCTTTTAAGAACATTATAGTCATTAATCTAGTGTAATCATCAACAAATAGAATGAAATATCTATCTCCATAGTAGCTATGTGTTATCATGGGACCACATAGGTCGGTGTGAACTAGCTCCAAAATTCTCTTTGTTGAATAATCTTTACTCTTAAAACTAGACTTTGTCATCTTACCTGTCTGACATTGATGATACATTACACGATCTGACTTTACTAGGCTAGGCAGACCTCTAACCTTTTTCTTTCTACTTATCTTGATCATGTTATCAAAATTTACATGACATAACCTTTTATCCCACAACCATGCATCCTCATTTTTCATCATTAAACAAGAAGACCCATCATTATCAAGATAAAAAAAAAGTTACCTTTGTTTTGTGCTCCTATTCCAACAAGTTTTCCTCCATCATCAAATATATTTACCTTCTTGCTCTCAAAAGCTACTCGGTGACCTAAGTTGTTAAGTTGTGCCACACTTAGCAAATTTTAATTTAGGCCTTCTACCCAATAAGCATTATCACATTTGATTTTATCATTTATTGGTAAAGATCCTTTTCCTCTGAGCATACATGGTGTATCATTACCCATCTTTACAGATCCTCCATTGTATTTCTCTAAATGATCAATTTTTTCTACATCTCCAGTCATATGATGTGTATAGCCACTATCAATGATCCATGTATCATTTTTATTAACCTTAGAGATGAGTGTTGTCTCTACATACCTTTCTTCCTCCTTAGAATCATCTTTCATCGCAACAAATACTACTTCAACATCATCATCTATACTAGAATCAGTATCATTCTCTTCAGCAATGTAACATACCTTTTTGCCGTTATCATTATTTTCTTGGTTATCCTTGTTGTAGTGTTGGTAACTTTTATTGCTCCTTCTCCCATAGCTTCCTTCACCAAATCGGTCTTTGTTTCTATCATCTTCTTTCCTGTTTGGGCATCTAGCAGCAATATGACCAACTTCTTTGCAATTAAAACATGCTAAAGGTAATTTACCTCTATATCTACCTTTACCTTTAGGTAATCTCCTAGCCATAAGAGCTTCAAGCTCATCATCAGTATTACTGTGACTATTATCATCCTTATTATTTCTACTGCTAGACTTATTGATCCTCAGAGAAGACATAAAGGCAAATTCAATAGATGGTACAAAACTATTATCAAAATTGTTTAGCTAAAAAGTTGTTAGCTTACCGATCAGATTATCAAGCATAAGAGTATTGCCAGGTACAGACCTCATTTCATGTATTGCAGATATTATGATTGCATAAGCAGGCAATAAGGTTCTTAGAATTTTGCTTACCACTGTATCTTCCTCAATAGTACCACCAAATCCTATGATAGCATTAACTACCTCTTTTATTTGGTTTGTATACTGCATAATGTTCTCTCCTTCTTTCATTTTCATATCATCAAATCTTCCTCTTAAAATTTCAGCTCTGACTCTTTTTACATTTTCATCTCCACCATAAACTTGAGCAAGTTTATCCCACATTTCCTTGGAGGTAAGACAATCTTTGACATCTTCAAATTCGGCATCAGATAAAGTAGCAACAATCTCCATCATAGTAATATTATGCTCATGTCTATCTCTTAATTGATCAAGAGTCAAAGGTCTAGTAGGCAGTGCTAAGTAGCCATTTTCCAATAGAGTGAGGGCAGAATTCCCAATTCTAGATATATGCAGTTTCATTTGGCTTTTCCATATTGTAAAGTTATCCTTATTCAGCTTTGGCACTTCCCTCTTATACATTTTGTGATATTTGTGCTGAAGTCCTTAAAAATCTATTCCAAGCAACCAATGTGCTTTGATACCAATTGTTAGATTAACTGAGAGGGGGGTGAATCAGTTATCCATAGTTCCAATCTCAAAATTTATCACTTCAAAACAAATTCAGCTAATTCTGCAGCTCGGTAAACAAGAAAACTAATCTTTCTATGACTTTACCAATTACCAGTTAATTCTCATAGTGATTACTGACCAAATCAAATATGCAACATGTAAAGTATGATATCCAAACAATCACCACATAAACACATAACACAAATGATTTAACGTGGAAACCCTGCAAAGGGAAAAACCACCTGGGACCGATAACCCAAAATATTTTCACTCTTCTGAAGTGAGCTCGGTGAAGAGACAACCCTGTTAAAGGTTACAAAACACACGGTAAGGTGTGACCTTGTTAGAGGATTTAACACTAACAGTTATCATCCAACCAACATTCACTATGGGGTTGACAGGATAACAATGTACATTCTATGAATGACATATAAGACTTTCAAGTCTACTCGATTAAGAGATTTTATCTATTTACAATGGTTAAACTGTAACATCAAGTGATCTGATTGCAATACAACTTGACTTTGCAGATGTTTAGATCTATTCTAAGTTCATACAAATCTTCTGATCAATATTTCTATTTAGTTCATCAACATTCAATAACTTACTATCCCTCGATAAAAGTTCTCTGACGCTCGGTAACCTCTGCAGTTCGGTTCTTCTTTAACCAGTCTGATCAGGCATTCATGAAGCTCTATTCCATGATATATCTATAGTCTCCTTCTTTTGGAATCCTATTCACAATGAAATCTATGTCTCTTAAATAAACAAGTAAACTATTTTATTTTCATCCATCAGATTTTTCTACTTAATCTCCTTCGTTGATTTTGTCACTTAAACCTTCCTTGGCTGATGTGTCAGTAACACATTTTTTTTCTATCCTTTAGATCTTCTTCAAATTTTGTTAGATGTTGATCTTGTAACAAACTTTATCTCCAACCTCGAAATCATAACAATTTATAGCTCATCAAATTCTGTCAGCTAAACTAATCATTTAGTTCTTTTGTCCATACTTGGTTAACAAAGAAATGTGTCGATGGAAACAAGCTCGGTTGATACTATCACTCGGTATACACAACACTATCTCGGTGTATACTATAATGCTTCATTAACCAACCACACTACTTTGCAACATTTTTCTTCTAACTTCATAACAGATTAATGCAACATAATCAAGTCAACAATATGAAGTCATAGACTCATCAATAAGTTACCAAGAGTATTCCTTGTCATCATCTATCATATCCATCTTCCTCCATGTATATATCTCGGTTCTTCATCTTCTCTCTTCTCTTTACAGATGTCTAGATATTTTTAACTAATCATGATAAGTACTGTCAAAACTAGTTGACATATATGGCGTGAGATAAGGAACTGATCAATACTTCTTTCAAGGAAAGACAAAATCAATCTGAGAATTTTATTTTCAGTTTTAGTTGATAAAAGTAAGGACTGGAGTTAGTATTCAATTGCCTATTTCAAATACTTATGCCAATTTTAGATAGATTGAAGGGAGATTAAATTATGTAAAGTCATAATCTTCTTAATAATTGGATAGGTAAACCTACCTTGGTCTGGTAGAGCCAAAAGTACAAAGGAATTTGATCATTTCAATCTCATTTGTTGGCCAAATATAGTTGTTGATCCTAATAATAGAACCTAACATATTCTTATGGCTCATAAAACCTACGATTTTGGGAACCAATAGAATTTTTTTTTTCTTTTTTTCTCCTTTTTTTTTTTAACATTTTTGAGTTTTTGACATTTTAGGAAGATAATGGATACATGATACTCTCAATGGAGGAAGGACTCATGCATCTTTCTCTGTGGATGGTGTTCTTGAAATATATGCAATAATGGATCATAACTATTAATGGTATGCTCAAAGACATTGGTAGGGTAATGACAAAAGGTGATAACATGGATGATTGAATGGGATATGAATAATAAATGCAAGAATTGGATAGGATGGATTAAAGTATAGAAAATGTGTATTGTATAATGGAGGGAGTGTGGGGAAAGTTTCTCTTGAGTGGATGGGAATATGGGAAAGAAAAATATTGGCACAAACCTTGAGGGGTGATGGTGTTATGGAGGAAAAGACAATTTTTGATATTTGGATTTTGATACAGGAACAAATATAGGTTTGGGGACATAAGAAACCAAAATGCGTTTGGAAGGTTGAGGGTTTTTAGATGGAGGGATATAAATTTTGGATGCCAACTATGATTTTTCTTTAGGAATCTTTTCTTCAAGGAGTTACTTGGGAATCCACATGGTTTTTTATCATGTTTTTTTTGTTCCTTCTAATGCATGTATTCTATGAGGGACTTAGGAACCCATATAGATTTTGAATTTTCTTTTTTCTTAAATGGCCTTTGTGGCCCTTTGGACATTTCTTCTTTTTTTGGATCTTTTTTTTTACATGTTAATTAGATTGGACATGTTGATCATTGATTGTATGTGAATTTATTGACTTATGGACTTTATGTTTGGCATCCAAATTTCTTGGAAAAGGAATGGGATTCATAGATGAATAGTAACAGTATGGACACCTTTTGGATGGATGAGAGGTTCTCAAATAGATGTATCTTTTCTTTTTTGGAAAGTGATGTTTTGGGAGAACTATGGATCGCTTAAGGGTTGTCATTTATGGAAACACTTATGCTAGAGTGATTGCGTGAAGTGATTATAAGTGTGGGAGACTCAATCATGAAAATGACTAGGAATATGAATAACAGTATTCTACAGTATAGTTTTGGTCAGTGAAAATGGTATGTGATGTATTATGGCTTGTGAAGTTATAGGAAGACATTTTGGGATATGTAGGACCTTTAGTTAAGGTCACACATGTTTAGGTGTGCATATTAGTAAGATAAAGTATTGTGAAGGTATGCAAAGATAGAGAATCAGTGAAATAAGGTATGTGAACAGTCGTGATGATTGAGGGAAGACTAGACAGTATGGTAATGTGCTAAGTCAAATGAAAGTTGTATATTTCTGACACTTTGGTAATACAAGATCGTTGACTCTACATTTATCATTTGTGTAAATAGTTGGTATGTTTTGTATTGTATTTGAGAGCCAACTGGATGGAAGAATTGATATAAGTATAGAGTGTTTTATGGAAGTGATTAGTGGGAAAAACTATGAGATAGAAATGAATGTGAATTTGGGATATCAGTAAAGGAAGATAGCTGATGCGAGATCTATGATTGATAGAGCTATACAACTGGAACTATCAAAGCATAGAAAATGCTTCTATTGTTCACTACTTGAAGAATACTTTTTGTTTCCTGCCCAATTCTTGATTAACAAGTAGAAGTTGATTTACCATGTCCAGTTGATTGTTTGTCATTATTTTCATGTCACATGTCCTTTCATTAAGTCTCATTGATATTTTTATTTTATCTTCTTCAGTCATTGTCTTATCTTCTTCATATTTATTTTCTCATTCAACAACTTCATAGAGTCTTACTGATTGTATTTCATGTTCTCTCTTTAGATTTTTTATGTCCTCATTCAATATGTTGTTTTTCTCCAGCAAATATTTTATGGCTTTGTCACTTTCAGTAGAGTTTCCAATATCAAATAGTATTTTAGTATTCTCTTCTTGGTATTGAGTTTCATTCTGATGTATTTCTATTTCTCTTCTTTTGCTTAGGGATTTCTTCAGTTCAGTTATGGCTACTTCAAGTTGTTGTAATGTTAGTTGAATGTCAATCTTCTGATTCTCTATGATCTTTCCCAACTTATAAATCTCCATCTCAAGATCTTTGTCTCGCAAGTGGTTAGACTTCTTTAAGAGACTAGGCTTTGATACCAATTGTTGGAAACTTATTATGGGAAAGTGAGATACTGAGAGGGGGGGTGAATCAAATATCAACCAACTATTGCATTTTGACATAAACTAACTTTCATTACATAAGCATCAAATGTAATACTGTAAGAAATCTAATATCCTAATCATCATCCATAAAAATAAAACATAACACAATGATTTTGGTTACCCAGAAACCATTGAAAGGTAAAATTGGGGTGGGGATGACACCCATAAATGTTCACTAATGTAGTATTAAATTTTTCTTGTTAGGGCTAAAAGTTTGATCATAAAAGATGATCTACCCTATGAGGGGTCTGTCCTTGTTAAGAGCGTTGAGACTTATACAATCTAACTTATAAAAGGATTTAAAACTTACAACAAAGTAAGAACTTGGTTAAGAGATTTACTAAGGTCTATTAAAACCACTTTGTTAAGAGATTTACCATGATTCACATGTTAGAATGTCTCTGTACCGTATCCTTCAGTTTGCACTGTGATGCTGATTACAGATCTTCTCCTTACAATATAGATTTGATCTCTTCTCTCTAATATATCTATGTTCAGTCCTTCACTGCTCTGTTCGGTCACTGAACTCTATTTCTAATAATCAATACACTTCTTTGTTCTACATTTATGAGATCCCCTTCATACTCATGTTCCTCTCATAATACATTTTAGGGTTCATATCTCATCTTATATAAATAACTGATCATCTCTATGATTTGAGATCTATGATCTGGATTGTCTACTTTTGTCGCTTAACCATTCCCTAATTATGATTAGTTCCATGAATTACATAGGGATTAATGATCACAATCCTAATTAAAGGCATAATCACCTTTTTTATTTCCTCAACAAATAATAAATATAATATAGATGTTAGCCAAAATGGTTTACCTAAGTGTTTGTGCCATAACAAACACATATGTCAAATCTAGATTGCTCAGCATTTGATATCTCTAGCACTCAGCACTAACTATTCTTCATACCTTGGTGCTCAGCACTGACATCTCTACATAACTCGACATAAACTGCCTCGATTAATACTAAAGTACTCGGTGACCATTGTCTTTCTTGGTAGTAACTATTGCTTGGTAAGTGTACAATATGCATGACTCATCCTATACATGATGACTCAGTTGTAGTGATGACCGACCAACATTACCTAGAAAATGACTATGTGTAACACACTAATAGACAACAAAACTTAGGGATCAACACCTGGATCATGCCTTTGCATCAAAAGATTATGATCATGTTTCAAACCTCATACAACTTAGTAATTTGATTTAATTTATTGTAAAATCTTAAATTATATTAGTTACATGTGTATGTCATATAATTTATGATTATGTTTGAATTATAAACCTTTAAACAAGTTTTATTTGTGCATGTACTCAATTTTGTTTTTCAGGACATGTGTATGTTGTTGTTGAACCTAAGGATAATGAAGAGCAGACAATGTATTGGTTAGCTCAATGTGTAGAACCTAATAAAAATTTGATATGTCATCAAGTAGATGATGATGATTTTTAGTATCCAATTGGGTCTATTGTGGTAGTTGGTACATGGCTACATAAATACCTAACAAGAAGGAATGGTTTATCAGCTTTTGAAGACTACCAATCAGAAAAGAAGATTATGCACTATTCCCATTTGGTAGTGGCAACAAATATCAAATTGGAAAGATATAAAGGGAGACTTGCTAATAAAATATTATGGACACTTTCAATGGAAGAGTTTGAGGCAATCATAGATGCATTGTAGAAAAGAGAGGATGTTGAGGGTACATTAGGTTGAATCAAATTTTTATATATAAGTTTTTGTTCAATTTATCTTATTTTTATATGTTTTTATATATATAAATATCTATGTCTTCTTTCAAGTGTCATATAATTTATAATTTAGAGATATAGATTTGAAATAAATTAAAATTGACTTTAAATGAACTTTACATGTAAATACATGAATAAATTCTAACATTTCAACATTTATTTGTATGATGCAGGATGTTTGGAAGAACATAGACATGAAGTATTTATGCATTACAATGCACTCTTATATTCGTCCAATTTTGGTTTTGTAAAAAGTTCATGAACTCACTTTTATTCATCCAATTTTGTTTTAAATATTTAAGTTAAATTCACAGTTGTATTCACGTAATTTTGTTCTAAATATTAAACTATGCACATTGGTCTAATTATGTTCACTTGATAGCTTATGATAGATTTATTTGTGCATCCATATTCATTGTTCAAATTAACAGATCTCATTGTTAGATATATGGGTTTTAATAGTTAATCAAATGTAATAAATTACTTGTAACATCGATAATGTTCTTGTTAATTACATGAATTAATAGATCTCATTGAACTATCTATAGATGGTTTTTAATAGTTAATTATCAAAGTCAATATTTCTTGTAACATCAATATTGTTCTTGCCAATTACATGTATTAATAGATCTCATTGTTAGATAGATGGTTTTTTTTATTGTTAATCAAAGTGTTCATATTACTTGTAATGTATCTATATTGTTCTTCTCGATTACACATGAATTAATAGATCTCATTGTTAGATAGATGGTTTTTTTAGGATATTGATATTTAATTACAATTGATATTAAAAATAATCATATTACATAAGCTCATATATCTACATTCAAACCACTATTTGAAAAAATAATGAAATAGGATTAAGAGTTCGTGAATAAGATAAATAACATAACAAGTCTTGGAATAATATGTATCATAATGTCCAACATATAAACTCGTGATGTATACAATCACACAACAAAGTCCTACTCTAAAAATAAGTTGAAGTAATATATGATAAAAAGTCCTAGTACAATGCAAGTCCTACTCTAGCAACAAGTAAAAATAATATGACAAGAAGTCGTCATATAACACAAGTCCAAATTTAACATGATAACAAGTAGATCGATAACATATATATATATATATATATATATATATATATATATATATATATAAATATATATATATATATATATATATATATATATATATATAACACATGCCATCATAAAATGTCCATCATATAAAAAGTTAAAATAATGTATGTGAATAGTATAATCTAACTCTAGTCATCTAGATGATCTGCAGTCGTCTTCACTCCCTATTAAGAGGACTGCGATGCACCATCATGCTTTGTCTGGTCCTAAGTGCCCTCATCCTCATGTAAATTTTTAAAAGATCTCATCAAAAGACCATTAAAAAATTCACTTAAAAAATAATTAATATAAATTTGAACATTTAATATTTTACCATACATCCATGCTTAGTAATGCCCTCAGTGGGACATGAAGGTCCTCCCTCGACTACATCAGAAGTTGATGCACTCAAGTCCTGTAAAAACAAAAATTACAATATTTTAATAATTCAAGTATAAAAGATTTAGATGTACACAATGTTAATATTGATTTGAACATTTAAAAATTTACCATGTGTCTATGCTCAGTGGGACATGGAGGTCCTCTCTTAGCTACATCAAAAGTGGATGCAGCCAAGTCCTGTAAAAACAAAAAGTACATTTTTTTATTAATTAGGTGTAAAAGACCTAGATACACAATAGACATTGAAAAATTACTTTTAATCATGACCTCAAAGGATAGTTTTGATGGTTGCATTTGGCTTAATCCTGTAGCCATGCCAAGACTCATGGTAGTGTCAACCTGAACAACATATATAAATCATGAATCAAACTTATAGTACATATACATAAATTATAAAGTATATATAATTTGACTATAAATTTATGGAATAAAAGCATGTACATTACCTATGTGTGACATGTAGCTAATGTCACTGATGAGTCAGGACGTAAATGTGATTGTGCAACATGAGACAATCCAAAAGCCTACAATTGCAAAAAAATAAGTGTGAATCAAAGTTGTACATAAATTAGTAAGATATAAATACTTAAAATTAATCAATGAAAAACATATTATAGGTATATGTGGTTGACTCTCGGTGACTAGTGGGGCAGAGAATGAAGGACTGCCAATCTCAGCCTTACATGACAGACCCTACAAAATCACAAAAAATATTTCAAACGCATTATCAATTAAAGTTTATATTGTTTAAATTTTAAATGTATCAAGATCAAAGTGCATACCATGAATGGGGCACCGAGATGATGAGGTGTGGATGTCATATGATGACGGCTAATGAATGATGGAGGGTCAACCCTCCTCTATTCACCAAAAAATCCACATGTTATATTTCATAATTGTATAAATATGAAATTTAATATTGCACTATATAAATTATAATTAAATTTACCTTTGCGACATGATCATCATCTGTATTGAGAAAATCAACATATGATGTGATATCATCTCCAACATCACCATGTGCGCCACCATCATCATCAGCATATCCACCATGTGTGCCACCATCATCATCAACATATCCACCATGGGCAGCATGGGCAACATCAAGATCAGTCTGGGGACCCTTGCATATATCCCCACAACTCATGCAAACATGTGCTATGCTGGGGGAAGCCCTCACTTGGGTCAAGTGTTGTAACAAATTTCTTGTAAGGGCACTCAATGAACCGAGAGATGACTGCACTGCTCAATGATGGACAGTTGTAGGAACTATAGGAGAAGGAAGAGGAACAAGGGACTCATTGCATACACGATTTCTAGTTCTATCACTCAATTTGGCCCCTAGCATGTCATGTGGCATGCCCCGACCAACCCCCTGGAATGCTCTCATGTCAAAATAATTGGGTTTCCTACCCAATTCAAATTCAGCCCATAATTTTTTCAAAAACTAAAGTGGGACCTCATGATTAGCATGTGGTGGATGGTCAATACCATCCACCACCTCTCCTAAAAATGTTCTGCTATACCAGGGTGTCTACATCACCTAGTAAAAATACGTGGCTTCTTCCCAAGTATCTCCTCACCCATTTTAGGGTTCAAAAAATAATATGTCATATCACTTTTTGTAATTTTTAAATTATTGACCTCTTTATAAGAGAGGCCTTCAACATAATATCTGTGCATACTCTCCCTCCATAACTAGAAACTATCAAACTCAGAGTCTAATGTATGTACTAAATCTACTATGTCTTGCATGCTATCTGCAAGGCGTATTAGCTGGGGAGATGGATGGGGATCATGCCTAATAATATTTACATCTCTCATTATAGCCTCTACATTTATCCTAATAGTGTCTCTCAATTCTAGAGGTGGAGGTGGAGGTGGAGGTGGTGGTGCATGCTGACCTATAAGCTCATCAATGTAACTAAAATCATCCATATTTATAATCTGTGTACATATGAAAACATGAAAATTTACAATTAACATACTATAAATTATATTTTACCTTACAAAGAATGACTTAAATAATTAATAATTAACAAATAATTTAAACATTTTACCTTATAGAGAGAGAGAGAGAGAGAGAGATAAAAATAAAATTACATGTCATAATTTAAATATTAGCATTTAAGTTAAACATTTTACAGGTTACAAAGACACTCAAGACAAATGTTCAAATTTTTTTTTTAAGAATGTACACCTAGGGTTGAAAAAAGATTCCAAGGTTTTTTGATGTTTTTAAATCTCTAAGTTTCGAAAGGTTTTGATTTGGAACATGTTTTAACATTTTTTATTTATTTATTTATTTATTTTTTTGAGAGAGAGAGAGAGACTTAAATAAAAATAAAATTACATGTCATAATTTAAAAATTAACATATAAGTTGAACATTTTACAAGTTACAAAGACAATCAAGACAAATGTTCAAATGTTTTTTTTTAAGAATGTACACCTAAGGTTGAAAAAAGATTCCAAGGTTTTTTATGTTTTTAAATCTCTATGTTTCGAAAGGTTTTGATTTGGAACATGTTTTAACATTTTTTAGAGAGAGAGAGAGAGAGAGAGAGACTTAAATAATTAAAAATGACTTAAATAAAGAATGACTTAAATAATTAAAAATTAACAAATAATTTAAATATTTTACCTTACAAAGAGAGAGAGAGAGTTTCTTGTTTTAGAACTGTATGTAGGTTTGTTCTTTTTATTTACATGTCTAAATTTATGTCTTGGTTTTCTACTTAAGGTTTCATAATTCAATTGTGTCTAGGTTTACGTTTTTGTTTTACTAAAGTTTTAACAGTTTTCTACTTTAGTACGATAATTTACAAAGTAATTTAAATCTAAAAAGAACTAATTGAAACATAAAATATAATTAAATTTATACGATAATTTAGAAAATAACATTAAACTACATTTTTTGGTTAAAAATAACTTGAAACTACATTTTTTATGAAAAAAATAATAAAACAATATAGTATGTACTTGGAATAGGAAAAAACGCCTGAGGGGGTCGGCAGGAGAAGCTGAAATGGACACCCAAGCTCTGGAAAATGTGATCCTATTCTTGAAATAGTGAAAATGACAAAGAAAACAGTTTTTAAAAATAAATAATAGATTTGTGAAACCCCAATTTTTAAGCGGGCGCCCGATTTTTAAATATGGATCGGGCACCTGAACCTAAACGGACACCCATTTTGTAAAAAATAGGTGCCCGTTTCTAATGCCAAAAGAAATTCGAAGCGGACTTCCATAGAATTGGTACCTAACTTTGTGCATTGACCCAAAAATCAAAAGTATTTTCAAAATTTAAAACTTTTAAGGCTCTTATTAAAAACTAGATTGAACATAAAATTAAATGTCTTAAAACTATTAATGGGGGACATTTTTTCTCTTTGGAGTTTGACAAATTTTGTGTAGGGGTATGTGCAGGATCATGGTATGCCAAAAAGTGGCGATGTGAAAAAACTTATTTTCACTCATTCAAAAGTGCACAAATGCATATGTTGACTTTTTAGTAGGCCTGGGTGTCAGTACACCTGGCCAAGCCAAAAGCAAAAGCAAAAGGCTTAATCAAATATCTGATATTATCAGATATCTGATAATATCATATATCTGATATTTGCCAATAAATATAACACTGTACCCCCCAACTGTGTTCAACATTTTCTCATTGTGAAAACGTTAACGCGGTTGAGGGTTTTGAATATCCGCTTTGCAATCCCCTATCCAATTTGTCTAAAAATCTAAGGTAAGTCCAATCTTCAAATTTTTGTTGTTTTTATTTTTTTTTAATAAAAATTTATAGTTTTTATATAAAAATTAGCCGTTTAAATGAATTTTTTAAATGTTTTTTTTAAATTCATTGTAATTATCTATTTATTTTTTATTGTAATCATACATGAAATCAGAAAACCCTCCTAATGATCTCACAAACAATCCAGAACCACCTCCCAACAATCCCCCACCTCCAAAAGACATACTTGTCACAAACCCTCGCCGTTTAGAAGATGTAATAGGAGATAATCTAAATGAACTTAGAGGATTTCAAACCACCTATACCAATATCCCCACATTGCACCCCATGTTTATGACATTGAACTCAATTATTGAAAACATGGAGAAACTTACACAGCAACATAGTGTTGCACTTCTTTGGTGCGATTCCATGCACACCCAATTTGATGATGGACTTGATTATGATTAAGTCATGAACCTAAATATAACAAAATATGACATAGCTAATCTTTTTTTGGATCCTAAAACTGGTCTAAAAGTAGACCATAAAAAAATCAAGTTGTCAATTAAATGGTGCACAAATAGTGCAATACGTGACAACTTTTGGGACCGTTGGTGGATAGTTTTTGATAGACCACCTCACAACAATTTGGATGTCCCATTTTATTTTATTAAAAAATTGTATGTTGAATTTGTGCTCAGTCACAAGGTGAATTATTGGAGTATGAGACCGAACTAGGATGTAGGTTTAGGCGCTCCTTAGGATAGGCCATGGGTACAACAGGTGAAATCCCGCACATATGTCCCCCCTCCCAAGATTTTACCACCTCCCGCAGTGCAACATCTTGACATTATTATTGAGGCTAGCTCACAGACTATTCAATCCATTCACAACTTGAGTGATATACTGGTTACGCAAAGCACAACATTGTTGCCTCCTCATCCTAATGCTTCTGGCACTTCCACATCCTCCACAGCCTCACATGTTTGTGTGCCCCAGACTTGCATTATATGCAAGAATCTATGCTTAGGCCCCCTAACTAATAGTGATGCATATAATTTTGCCTCCGATGTGGATGATTATACACAGTACACTACAGACACTAAAGTAGCTCATGGAGATGTGCATCAGGAGCCTACATAGCCATGGACTCCCACTGTTATGGTAAGGGTAAACAATTCACTTTTTACATTGTATTTAAATTTTATTGTTGGTATTTTTAGTAGAATTTCCTTATAATAATTTCCCACTTATTTCTTTTTATGTGTTACATTTATGTTCAATTGATGACAAAGGAGGAGATGGCACAGGTGGAGGGGTCCACGCTTTTGACCATATCATTTGGTCTTGACTCTTCCACGGTACATATGTTTTAATGTACTCATTGGTTTCCTTTTAAATTATGATAATAGTATATGTATATTGTTATCTAATTTTTATGATCATCTTTTACATACTAATGTAGGTGTCAGCAGTTGCCACTGGGGGGCAATGTGAGGGGGTGCAGGTGTCAATCATTGATAAAGGAAAGGTAATTAAGTAATTTAGTTTTTTTATGCATACATGTATACATTAATTTAGATGGTTTATTTGACAGAGAATGGCATGTGAGGATGTCATGAGACCCTATCGTCACAATAGAGTCACATGCATATCCATTTGGAGTGATAGCCCCATAGTACGTACATTTCTAAAGTTATTTGTGTGTATTTTACTATCATGTATATATAATATGGTCAAGTTATGATAATATGAAGTATCTATTTGACTTTTGTAGGTCACTCCTAGTTTGAGGGAGCTAGAACGCCAAGGGTTTGTATCACTGATGACTCAGCCAACAATCCCTAAAGAAAGTTCAACACAGGTAAGTTTTAATGGTAATTCAATTATTTTGTAAACATGTATTTTCTAACAAGTATTTAACATTAAATAGTATAACTCGTAGATCAATCTCATGTTCGCAAACATATATAGGTGGGAGTCGACATTGGTGGCACTATTCCTGCACTACCAAGGACATATATTAGGTCTCTTGTCTATAGGAGGAGACAGAGAGGTGAGGTATATGAGAGTTCAATTTTAGTTTAAATTTTATTTATTATTGTTGACTATGATTTTGAATTTTAATCTAACTTGGGGTTTCACTTTTGTGTTTGAATGCAGGATCCATCAGAGCCAAAGAGTACTTCAAAGAGGCTACATTTTGATGATCCACTAGTAGAATAGGATGTCCTAGAAATATTTGTAGTTGAACTTCTTATTTTGAGATGTCATATGACACATTTTGAGATGGTGTATGCCACAGTGTATCTAGATATGTTGACATGTAAATATGTACAGAATTATTGTTCATTTTGATATCTATGAAACTTGATATTCGATCCAATTTGTTAATTGTGTGTTCATTTATTCATTGTTAGTATGTAAATATGCTTTTGTGTATGTACTCCTATGTATGATTTATGCCTTAAGTATACTCATGTATATTCAATTACATTATTCATAACCTAAATTCATGTGTATGGGCTACATGCATGACTTAAGTGAATTCATGGTGTATGCTTTATAAAATATGTGCTACATCTATGCTTCATGACTTAATCAAATTTATGTGTACGCTTTATGTGCTACATGTGTTCACATGTGTAATTCATTATTTAAGTGAATTTAAAATTTATGTGCTACATTGTATTCATGTGTGCCTACAATGCCAGTCTTATCCTCGACATCAGTCAATTCTAATATCGGAATGAAATTCCAAACAATGAAATAGTTACATAAACTTGTAAACAAAAACAAGACATCATTCCTATATCACAACCAAACCAAGATCACATTAGATTTATTCTAATCAATTCACTATTGCTTGGACTATTCCACAGGATAGAGAACTATAGAAATGCAGAGAACTTTATTTCCATTGATTGATTCGATTAAAAAATTCAACCATTACTATTCCCTAGTGTTTACTCACCCAACTAGAGCTAATGGTGCAGTCCATTTGGTGTCAAGACAAATGGTTTGGAATAAATCTAGTGGTGCAACTTTCAACTGACCCTCACTGCAAGTTTTGGCATCAAGCAAGACTGGCATGCCAAACTCAAATAAATTTGAATCTCCCAGAATGGAGAGAGGTTATTGTAACCCTAAAAAATGCACCCTTGTAGCATCTCACAGATTGTTGATACCTCTCATGGAGTCTTAGATACGAGCCTCAAAAGTTTACTGCCCTATCATGCTTAGTGCACTTTGGGAACACTTTGGTCTGGCATGGTCCAGAACATTCTATTGACTCAGTGGTTGAAACACGGTTGTCCCTAGAATTTACCCACCCAACCAGAGCTAATGGAATAGTCCATTCGGTGCTGGGACAAATGGTTTGGAAAAAACCCATTGGTGCAACTTTCAACTAACCCTCACTGCAAGTTTTGGCATCAAGCAAGACTGGTGCACAAAATTCAAACAAATTTGAATCTCCCAGAATGGAGAGAGGTTATTGTAGGCCTCAAAAACATGATCATGTAGCATCTCATGGATTGTTGATACCTCTCACAGAGTCTGAGATACGAGCCTCAAAAGTTAGTTGCCCAATCATGCTTAGTGCACCTTGGGCACACTTTGGTCTAGCATGGTCTGGAATGTTCTACTGACTCAGTGGTCAAAATAGGATTGTTCCTAGCATTTAACCACCCAACTAGAGCTAATGGCATAGTCCATTTGGTGCTGGGATGAATGGTTTGGAAAAAACCCATTGGTGCAACTTTCAACTGACCCTCACTACAAGTTTTGGCATCGAGCGAGACCGGTGTGCCAAATTCAAACAAATTTGAATCTGCCAAAATGAAGAGAGGTTATTGTAGGCCTCATAAACATGGTCATGTAGCATCTCATAGATTTTCAATACCTCTCATAGAGTTTGAGATACGAGCCTTGAAAGTTCATTGCCCAATCGTGCTTAGTGCACCTTAGGGACACTTTGGTCTGGCATGGTCTGGAACATTGTACTGACTCAATGGTTGAAACGGGGTTGCCCCTAATGTTTACCACCCAACCAAAGCTAATGGAATATTCCATTCGGTGTCGAGATGAACGGTTTGGAAGAAACCCATTGGTACAACTTTCAAGTGACCTTCACTACAAGTTTTGGCATCAAGCAAGACTGGCATGCCAAATTCAAATAAATTTAAATCTCCTAGAATGAAGAGATTTTATTGTAGGCCTCAAAAACATGGACCTATAGCATCTCACAAATCATCAATACCTCTCACAGAGTCCAAGATACGAGCCTCAAAAGTTCGCTGCCCAATCATGCTTAGTGCACCTTGGGGACACTTTGGTCCGGCATGGTCCAGAACGTTCTACTGAATCATTGGTCAAAATGGGGTTGTCCCTAGAATTTAATTTCCCAACCAAAGCTAATGGCACAATCCATTTGGTGCCAAGATGAATAGTTTAGAAGAAACCCATTGGTACAACTTTTAACTGACCCTCACTATAAGTTTTGGCATCAAGCGAGACTAGTGTGCTAAATTCAAAAAAATTGAATCTCCCAAAATGGAGAGGTTATTGTAGGCCTAAAAAACATAGTCCTGTAGTATCTCATGGATCATCGATACCTCTCATGAAGTGCGAGATACAAGCCTTGAAAGTTCGCTGCCCAATCGTGCTTAGTGCACCTTGGGGATTCTTTGGTTCGGCATGGTCTAGAATGTTCTACTAACTCAGTGATTGAAATGAGGTTGTTCCTAGCATTTACCCACCCAACTAGAGCTAATGGAACTATCCATTCGGTGCCAGGATGAACGGTTTGGAAGAAACCCATTGGTGCAACTTTCAACTGACCCTCACTGCAATTTTTGGCATCAAGCGAGACTGGCATGCAAAATTCAAACAAATTTGAATCTCCCAGAATGGATAGAGGTTATTTTAGGCCTCAAAAACATAGTCCTATAGCATCTCATAGATTGTCGATATCTCTCACGAAGTCTGAGATACGAGCCTTGAAAGTTCATTGTCTAATCGTGCTTAGTGCACCTTGGGGACACTTTGGTTTGGCATGGTCCGGAATGTTCTACTGACTCAATGGTTGAAATAGAGTTGTTCCTATCATTTACTCATCCAATTAGAGCTAATGGCATATTCCATTTGGTATCGAGATGAATGGTTTGGAAGAAACTCATTGGTGCAACTTTCAACTGACCCTCACTGCAAGTTTTGGCATCGAGCGAGACTAGCGCACCAAATTCAAATAAATTTGAATCTCCCAAAATGGAGAGAGGTTATTGTAGGCCTCACAAATGTGGTCAAGTGGCATCTTATAGATTTTCAATACCTCTCACAAAGTCTAAGAACCGAGCCTCCAAAGTTTACTACCCAATCATGCTTAGTGCACCTTGGGGACACTTTGGTCCAGCATGGTCTAGAACGTTCTACTGACTCAGTGGTCAAAACATGGTTGTTCCTAGCATTTACCCATCCAACCAGAGCTAATGGCATAGTCCATTGGGTGCCAAGATGTAATCCTTGAACAATATCCCTTCACCACAAGGAATCATCATTTTACTTTGGACACATTTGACCAATTTTCACTCAATGACTCCAACTATTACATCATTTGATGATACAAATGTAATGGAATTAAGACAATATAAATAAGGATACAAAATTAAGATGATACAAATCTTTTATATTCTAAATTTTGCATCTAATTTTGTATCAAATTTTTTATATACAAAATTTGGCATCTAAATATGCACATTACATTCAATTATTGTTTTTATATACAAAATTTGGCATCTAAATATGCACATTACATTCGATTATTGTTTTTATATACAAAATTTGGCATCTAACTATGCACATTACATTCGATTGTTAGTTTTACATAGATAATTTGGAATCTAAATATGCAAATTACACAACTATATATAAAAAATAAGTGTCCTTTTCACTCCAATCCCTACATTTGGAAGGCAGGATAAAATTTAATAGAGAATATAAGAAGTTTATATAGGTTTGAGAAAAAGATTATGATCATGAATAAGTAAGTAAATGAACCAAAGAACACGACTAGACAATGCATAGTGATGTTTCCCATCATAAAAGACGGGCATCAAATGCACACCTCGATCTTCTATATCTATCATATATGTATCCAACTACATTTACAATCCACATACAAGACCAAGTTTATTGGCTCAAACAAATAAAGCAAAAAACTACAATTAATTTATTGAACGTAATCGTAATAAACATGGAAAACCTTGCAACTTGAGTTGAACTTACCTAATGAAGTGTGCCTAAAGGGTCTTCTATGTGCTTGAGAGTATTCAATATTGCTTCATGATCAATAGTAATAATAGTCCAAAGTTCCTTTGTCTTTGGTTTTCCTTGATGTTTCAACAACTTAACATTGGCTGCTATAACAAGGTGTGAATACATGAGAATGGTTTTGTGCTTCTCATAGTCTTCAAACGCAAGAATGTCATTATTTCTAATCATATATGTGCACAACCATGTTCTCGCAACAACATGTGATCCTATTGGATATATGAACATATCATCATTTTCCGTTGGTTGTGCAAGTTTCTACTTTCCTCGTACACAACATGCTAACCAGTAATCTGATATCTCATCATTCCCTTGTGGAGCAACCAATGCAAAAACATGTCCTAGTTGTAAAAGATCTGAAAGATGGTCATAGTCAAGTGAACAATCCATGTCATCATTTATTACAGAGACTATGAGAGATAAAGGAGTAAGATAATGTGGAACCCATGTATGAACCCACTCACTTGACTCACATTGAGCTCAATCACACTGAAGACAACTTGGACAATAACAAGCCAACTCTCATGTCCAAATGGTCCATGTACCAACATCTAAGCTTTGAAATGAATGCATTTTTGAAGAATCTTTCATAGTTTGACAATCCAACCTATCTCCTATTGTGCCCAACTCAACCAACCAAAAGAATCTGCGTACCGCTGAATCAAGAGTCCCCCCTATGACAATGTTGAAGTACACCAATCAATAATAGAATGGGAATCAATGAGCTCTACACCTGAAATCCTCAGTTGCTCCTTAACTAGAGCTCTTTTTACACATGCACCTACTCCATCATGCTCCCCTTTTCCATGACCGGCCTAAAAAAAAACTCCAAATATGAGGTACACCTCTCTCTACATGTATTCTACATAACCAATAAAACATACGAGCATTTTTTAATTGACCTGTGCAGTTATTTGGTCAAATGTGATGTCTATCCATAGCAATATTATTTTCCCGCACCCACTCAAAATAATTTTCAAAGCAATGTTGGACAAAATCGGATGAGTGCGATCTATCATCACTCATATAAAAATGGTACTCTCTAATTATCTTCTGGTCATCTTCTCTACTATCAGGGAAATGTCTATATGTTATGTGCATAAAAATAGAAACCTAAATAGAATTGTAATATTGAGCTTGCAACTCGTTTTGTGGCTGCAATGTATAGTTCTCTGCAAAGTCAACAACCGATATAATAGTGTCAATTGGGGAAGTGTCCTTACACATCCTAAATTGTTGATACAACCACTGAGACCTGTGACTATGCCTTGCATACTTGTAAAAAAGATTCTTCCTCAAATCTGAAATAAAATTAGCTACATTGCATTCTTTAGTAACCAACTCACATCTAGAGCCTTCACCTCCAATTTTTAATGTATATTTAATGGTTTCATATACCTTTTTGTGGACAATTGTCTTTCTAAAATCATGTTCGTAGCCCTCATGAAAACATTCAAAAAACTTCACTAGCCCACCACACTCTGAGCACTTGTCATTTAAGCAATCTTTTCTATAAAAGAAACATCCATCATCTCTAGGACATAAAAAATGATCTAGCAAGTCTCTTGATGATTTTGGAAAAGCACTTGCACCACACTCCTCCAACATTTCAGTTGTATGCAAAGTAGAATGAATGGATCGCAACAATTCATGGTGCATTGAAAACTCCACATGATATTTATAACAACAAGTATTTCGAATCTTAAGAGGCACACAAAAAAAGGCTTCAGGGCTTCAAAATCTCTTTGTGATATTTGAAATGTTGGATGTGTCTCACAAATTTTTTTGAACAACATTGTTTGACTCACCTCCAAATAATGTTTGGGATGTGGGGTGCGGTCTCGAATGCCAATTCTCAACTTTAAGACATCCTTCACATTTGGTGACACTCTTGAGTTAGATTGCCAAAATAGTTGAATTTGATCCTTCACAACATCGATAAGCTTCTTATAACAATGTGAAAGTCTCCCACCATAAGCCCATGTATCATTTTGAAGAGGATCATCAAGTCTTTCTCTTCTTGCAAGTGTTCTATCCGAAGTTTTACAATTTAGATTCAAGTCAACACAAGTTTGTCTCATCAAATGAGCCTTTCTCAAATGATAACCTACTAAGGAGGTTGTAATAACCCTCCTAGCGGCTCTCTTATCTTTTTCCTTGGTAGTCTTCTTGATGGAATTGAGGGCACTAAAAATATTTCTCACAATAATAGCATTCCGCTCCTTTTTCTTGTTCACACTAATCTTCAATTTGACTAGTATACGTCTCATCTTCTGCATCTTTAACAATTGCACAAATATTTGACATTGCTCAACCAATGTCTTGTGGCTAAAAAATTGATCAATAAGTTTTGAAACCCACAACCAAATGGTTCTTTCTGATCTCTTGCCATTGAAATTGCTCATTATGTTCTCATCAATTTCAAGTAACCATTTAGTTCTTCTTGAAGGTCTCAATTTTGAACTTTGTCTTTCTTCCTCCGAAGGGACTTCATTTCTCATATAATTTGGAGATGTGTAACATTGATTTGGTTCTTCTACACCATTATCATTTTCAATTCCTCCATACTCAATCGGTGGATTGTCATTGACAATGTCCACACTTCTATTGGCCACATCTACATGCTCATTTTCAAAACCTACATTTTCATCTTCAAAACCTAAATTCTCATTTTCAAAACCTACATTTTCATCTTCAAATTCATCTTCTTCACTTGAAACCACATTCAAAGGTGGGTCTATGTCAACATCTTAATTAATATTTAACATACATTATCTCTTGTTCCAATGGGCAACCCTATCCATTTCTCTATACACTTCAACATTTTCATTTGTGAGTCTCATCTTCCGTTTATGCTTTCGACGACTACTACTCCCCATAGTTAGACCAAAAAGAAGATGCAAATACCTTTGGTATAGAGACAATCACCCCAAAAAGTGGATTTTTGTCTTCTCGCTACAGCTCAAATCCTGTAATTCATGAAAAAAATGAGTCTCTCTTGAGGGACCTAGAGAATCTTGTTTTTACTTTACACCAATAAACAGAATCGAATATCCGATAATATCAAATATCTGAAACTATCAGATATCTGAAACTATAGGATATCCAAATATTTTGGGAAAATCTATCTCACTCTCTCTCTCTAACCTTTCTCTCTCCTCTCTCTCTCCTCTCTCTCTCTCACAAAAGAAGATGCAAATACCTTTGGTAATAGAGAAAATCACCCCAAAAAGTGGATTTTTGTCTTCTCACTGCAACTCGAATCTCATAATTCATGAAAAAAATGTGACTCTCTCGAGGGACCCAGAGAATCTTGTTTTTACTTTACACTAGTAAACAAAATCGAATATCTCATAATATCAGATATCCAAGACCATTGGATATCTGAGACTATCGGATATTGGATATAATTGAATATTATCAGATATCCGATATCTCCAACCAAAATTTTGGGAAAATCTATCTCTCTATCTCTCTAACCTTTCTCTCTCCTCTCTCTCTCTCTCCTCTCTCTCTCTAACCTTTATCTCTCCTCTCTTTCTTTCCTCTCTCCTCTCTCTCTCTCTCTCACCTTTCTCTCTCCTCTCTTCTCTCTCTAACCTCTCTCTCCTCTCTCCTCTCTCTCTCACCTTTCTCTCTCCTCTCTTTCTCTTCTCTTTCCTCTCTCCTCTCTCTCTCTAACCTTTCTCTCTCCTTTCTCTCTCTCTCTCTCTCTCCCTCAGGAATAAAATTGAACATATAATATAAATATTTAATAATTTAATATTATACTATTATACAATAGAGAAATAAATAATAATAATATAATACATGTGCTATTATAAAAATTTACATGTGCTATTATAAAAATTTATATTATAATATTAATGCTCTGCAATGAAACCCTAAAGTTGATCTGTCGCTGGAAGTCTGAAGAAGGATTTCTCCGGCAATCAAAATATTTTAAGGAGGTCGTTAAGACAGGTAAATATTCTAGTTTTGAGTTCTCATTATGAAATGCTATGCTATTATTATTTAATATTAATATTGAAAATAATAATTTATAATATATAACTTAAAATTGAAAAAAATACTCAATTGAATTAATATTAACATAAAAGGAATACAATTTAATATAACACAATTAATATTAACATTAAAAAAATACATTTATTATGAAACTTGAATTTGAGAAAAGTGGGGCAATTCAAATTTATTAAAATAGGAGGGAATTTTTGGATATCCGATATTTTCGGATATCCTATTAGGCTTGGTATTTGCTTGGGCAATACCAAACATGGGTGGTCAACCCTTTAGGCATGTTTTAGGAGATAGTTTCTGATATCAAGACTTCGACCATGTAGCTGACGACTATTTTTTCACCCAAAATTGATGAAATAAAAAGGGTTTCTTAAAGACATTATCAGCTTTCCATCAATATAATTGCTGTCAAATTTCGAGTTCAATAAGTAATTTTTACTTATTTTTCAATTGAGTTATCTTTAAAGTTGTAATTGACATACTGATTGAAAAACAACTATAACTTTCAAACCATTTAACCTTTTTGAAATATGAAACATGCATCACATTATATGCTTAAGCTACTATAATGAAAAAAAAAATCAATTTTGATTAGTTAAGGTGGTCAAACAGGAGAGTTTTTTTATTCTTAAAAATTTGTAGCAAAAAATTCATAATTAATTATTTATTTGGCAAAAAATTACAAAAAAATATGCATCACATCTATGAATGAGTCTACTACTTATATCTAGAATATTGGTAAAATATATCATGATTTGATTGTGATTAAGGTGGTCAGACATGCACGTACTTTTTATCTTTTCCCTGAAATTTTCATACTACTACATTGAAATCTAAAATTTTGAGCAATTAGATAAAAAAAAATTCAGACAAGAGCTAGTAGTTTAGAAACTACATTCAATTTTCTACAAATTCTATTCTTACAACTTTTTCACACAAGGTTCATAAGATGTTCAACTTTTTACATCAAGTTGACTAACCCTGATTTTTTTTTTTTTCATTGCCACTTAAGGCCATAGTTTGGTACACCATGATCCTACACATATCTGCAGATAATGACATTCACAAAATTAAAGTGGTTCCATTCACCTGTCCAGAAAATGGTGTAGTTGAGAGGTTAAATTGGACGATCTTTGAGAGAGCTCAATGTATGCTCTCCAATGCTAGTTCGGAAAAGAAGTTTGGGTAGAAGCATATAAGACTGTAGTTTATTTAATCAATCACGCTCTTTCATCTCATTTGGACTTTGATATTCTAGAGGAGAGATGGCCTGAGAAAATAATTTCTTATCACCATTTGTGTGTATTCAGTTTGTAAACCTTTGTGCATATTTCCAAGGAGCAATGAACGAAGCTTGATTTCAAAGAAAAGAAGTGTATTTTTATAGGCTATGCAAAAGATCAATTTGGTTTCGGGCTATGGGATCTTGTCACCAAAATTATTGTTCACAATTGGAATGTTGTGTTTAATGAAACAAATTTCTAGGTTTGCGACAAGGACACAATATATATCTTCAAATCAATATCTAGATATTAATTTGTTTATTTATGGGCAATACCAAGAAAACTTAGTATTTTTCTTATTAGAGTTCAGAGCCAGGTTTTGTTATATCAATAGTATCCTTTCCCAACACTCCTTTCCCTCTATGTTCCTCTTCAAACTTGCTACAACTCATGGTGGTATCAAAATTAGTAGACGCAACACTCCTGGGAAACATGTTTAAAGTTTTTGGAATACTTCAACTCTTTTCTATAATTAGTTTCACCCTTCTTCCTTCTAAGACTAGTTCAATCTTTCTTGTCCTTTTTCCTTTTGACGAGATTCAGTTCTTGCTTTATGCCATGTAATAGCTTATTAGGTTTCTCTTTCTTCTCTTTTGTAAATTGTATGAGGTTGGGTTTGGGCCTCTATCAACACTTCTATTTATTTTTCTGGGTGGTTGGGAGGTTCATCAAACTTGTGAAGGATAAGGATGAGCATGGCTATTTGATGTAGTGCATTGTATTGTGTGAAGATTTGGGTCTGGCCCTCATTTAATTCGCTTTCATTTCTATTAGGAAGCCTAGGAGGTTTCTTCATTGTTGTATTATTATTTTGATGGTCATATACTTTGTGTTTTCTAAATTTTGTAAATTTTATGTATTATTTCTTCTATCAAGGATAGAATCTCATCTTGGAAGGCACGCTGGTTGTCATTAGCAGGCAAGATCTTTCTCATTAAATTAGTGCTAAGCTCCATTCTGAATTACATCATGACAGTTATGCTAGCTCCAAAATGTGTTATGAACTCCACTAGAAAATTCCTAATAGATTTCATTTGGAGAGGTAATCTTGATGATAAGCCCAAAATTCCCCTTGTAGCCTGGGATTCCATGTGTAACACAAAAGAGAATGGTGGAATGGGTCTTCATAGCCTATATAAAAGAAATTTAAGCCTAGGTGCTAAATTATCATGGAAATTATATGAGAGTCCACGGTCCTTGTGGGCTTCTATAATTAGGTATAAATATCTAGATGACGAGGACCTAGCTCATATTTTCACAATCAATAATCCCCCCACAGGGTCAGTTATGTGGAATTTTGTCATCACTTCTCGGAAGGTAATTCTTCCTCATCTTTCGTGGCTTATCAATTTAGGTAATAAGACATCCTTATGGTTTGATTCATGGAACGGGTTTCCACCTATCGCTAACTCCTCCACATTGGATCAGATTAGAGTTCTAGAAAATTCACGGGGCCGTAAAGTTATGGATTACCTTTCTATAGAGTTCATAGGTAACTTTAAAACGGCTCATTGGAAAGATTTCTCAGATTTATCAGCTCCTCAGGATCAGATTGACAGCTTACATTCTATCTTAGATCAGAGGCCAGTCTGCTATTCAGATGATGATGACAGGCTCATATGGACAAAGTCTTCAAATGGTCAGTATTCCATTAAAGAAGACTATAGATCTCTAACAAATCCTTCTGGAGCAGGGAGTAATATTCAATTCAGATTTTGTTGGCATTCAACAGTTCTCCCTAAGATGGGTTCCTTTCTCTGGTTAGCCTTACATAATAGGATACTTTCTAGCGATTGACTTCAAAGATTGGAACTATCGCTAACAACTTTCAGTGTGTTTTTTGTGAAAAAGTCCAGGAGGACACTAACCATCTTCTTCTTCTATGTGATTTTGCTCAAGAAAGTTAGTCTTGGATCCTTAATAGACTGAGGTGACAAGGTCCTCTTCCCTCCATATTACACTCTCTTTTAGCTCAGTGGCATTTATTAAATGCAAATTCATTTTTTTGCAATGGTATGGAGAGTTATCCCAACAACAATAATTTGGAGTATCTGGTGGTAGAGAAATAAGTGGATTTTTAGAAAAGAATTCAACTCAGTCTCTGTGGTTTGTAGTATTATTGAGAAATTAGTATCAGAAATGGTTAATGTAGGAGTTAGCAAAAGTAAATCTTTGTCTTCCACTTTCACATCACATGATTCTAAGCTTCTCAACTCTTGGCCTTTGATTCAAATTCCACTCAAAGGAGTGCTGGTGGGGAAAATAAAAAAATAAGACCTTAGGAAATATGTCAAGTGGCAACCTCCAGATGAGCAGTTCATCAAAGTGAATTTTGATGGGGCATCAAAAGGGAACCTAGGGGTATCAAGTGCTAGTGTCATTTTCAGGGATCATGAGGCTAATATCATCCGGGCTGCCTCTTTTCGAACTCCTTGGGGGTCCAACAATCTTATAGAGGCTAGAACCTTACTTTTGGGTGCTCAAATGGAAGTGGATTTGGATATTAAGAAGATTCATTTTGAGGGAGATTCTCAATTGGTTACTTCAGCCTTAGCGTCAAATAATGCTGATAGTTGGGAGATTAAGTACATTGTCAAAGAAATTTCTAAATTATTACCACTGTTTGAAGAATTTAAAATATCCCATTGCTATAGGGAAGCTAATATGATGGCAGATTGGTTGGCCAATCATGGTGTCATTATAGCAAATGGATCAAATGTCTGGGATCATGCTCAATTGTTCAATTTGATGAGAGAGTCAAATTCTGAGGATCTTCTTAGAGCCAAGCTCTTCTATCCTCACAGAGGCTGACTTGTTCTTCTATTGCCAAAGTATACTTTTGGTTTTTTTGGCAATGATTGGAGAGATTTCAGATTGGTTAATAGATGTAAATTGGAGTTTAGTGGTGTTTAACTTTAGTTCGGTCTATGTGTGACTTTTATGCAACCAGCTAATCTGTAGGAGATGTAGGTTTCCTCCTTCTGCTTTTGGGGGCTCTAGGCTGGTTGGGTTCTCTCGGGACTTTCTCCATGTGCAAATTTTTTTGTATCCGCCATGATAGGGGGTTTTCTTATTGTCTTCTTTCCCCTTTGAGCATTTCTGAAACAGACTAATAAAGTTATAATGACTTAACCATTTTTATCAAAAATAAATAAATAAATAAACCCATTTGACCTAATAGTTTGTGACACGTTAGAGATATACTCTAAACACTTCTCGTTTTATAAAAGAATTCAGAGTGCATTTGTAACTTAAATTATGAGATCTACAGCACCAACGAAAATTTTTATAAAATCTTCAGCTTGAGATAATCCATCTACAGTTCGTCAAATTTTTAATTATAACCTGTCAATACGATTTTAATGACAAACTTCAGCAACAAAACAGTAAATGTGCTGTCTGAATGAATGAGCTATAGACAACTGAAAAATCATTGGAGCCACGCCGTCACAACTGTTAAATCTTGTAATATACAAAGACCATAAAGACTTCCACCAGAATCATTTATTTTTCTAGAGTTTCAGACAAGATGGATCTCTATTTATGATTTCTCCGCAATCTTTATCTTGGGCGTGGATTTAATAACGATAGATGCGATATTTCAGGAGAAGATGAATGCAAAGGGTAAGGCGGAGTTGGGGGACTTGTCATTTCCCTCAATCGCAACACCACTTCACTCATTGTGGGCCTCTGCACAGACCTCTCTGAGCAGCATGCCATTGCTAACTCTGCTAACTTCCATAACTCCTCTACTTCGTACTTCTTTTCCATAGCAGGATCTGCAATGCTTTCTATATCTCCCTTCAATAGGAATTTCCTTGCCTGCCCATTCAAAAATAAAAAATAAAAAAATCAGTGAATCATTTCATGGTGATGTCAATGGCATTTTGATATGTTTTATGTAAGTCGCATTACCCAGCTACTGATGTGGGCTTGTTTTTCTGTAGAGGACTCAGCAATCACAGGTTGCCGTCCAGAAATAATTTCTAACAGAACTACTCCAAAGCTAAATACGTCGCTTTTTTCTGTCAATCGATCAAGAGTGTAATACCTGCATATTTAAATAAGTAAAAAGACGCTTGGTATCATTATAATAGAATTTTAAATTTAACGTTTGGGTATAGAGAAAAAATTACTCTGGATCTAGATATCCTCGGGTGCCTTTCACTTGGGTAGATATGTGAGTAGCCCCACCCAAAGGACCAGATTTGGACAATCCAAAATCTGCTACTTTTGCCTCCATACGATCATTGAGAAGAATATTTGAGCTCTTCACATCTCTGTGAATAATGCCTGGGTTGCAGCCTACATGTAAATACTCCAGGCCTGCTTGCAAAATATAAGTCTTCTTAGATGACCTTGCTTTTTATAATAATTATGTGTAAAGATTGAGCTTAAACAACCGATATGTTGTAATTTATCAACCAATATATTAACCGTCTATTATCAATCAGATTTAAATAGCACATTGTAAGATTTGATTTGTCGTTTTAAGTTCTGATTTGTTTAGTGATCCATAGAATTTTTCAATAAGACTCATTTATTAGTGTGATTTGATATGGAATAATCTAGATAAGTGAAAATTTAGAATATATTTTTTAAACCTAACTTTTCAAATTGAACAAATTAAAAGATAAGTCACCAACCTTGGGCAGCATCCAATGTAATGCTCAGCCTTCTTTCCCAGTCAAGAGATTTTCCACTTAAATTTTGGCCTGAAGGCACATTTTACACTCTCACCTTAAATAGTAATTTTACACTCTCACCTTAAATAGTAAATTAAAATGTTTGTAAAATATATATATCATAATTTGCAAGCTTCATTTATAAATGTTAAATTCATAATTTGTGAGCATCATCTAGATATAATGATTACTATGTGTGTCATTTATTCTCATAAAAAATGAATTCTTGTGAATCACTAATCATGAAACATGAATCAACATGTTTACTTGAAAACTACATCCTAATAGACATATCATCATTTGACTCACTATAAAAAAATATCTCTGACTTATCCATATATAATTCAATTTATCTGTGGCCTTGTTATGTATTTTACCATTGAGATACTTTCGTAGGTCTCCATTGGCCATAAATTCATAGATTAGCACCATATTCTCCTCCTCTATGCAGTAGCCAATAAGTTTTACTAGATTCCTGTGGTGTGATCTAGAGAGCATATCCACCTGCATTGCAGCACAGATTATGTGTACACCCACTTTAATGAAGACAAAAATAACTTAACTCATATGGGAAAAATAATTACATAAAATTGTGCACCTCGGTGGAAAATTCTTTTGCACCCTGATGTGATGCATCAGATTGTATTTTGACTGCTACTTCCCTCTCCTGAAGCCAACCAAGATAAACTGGTCCATATCCTCCTCTTCCAATCTGCGTTTGGAAATCACTAGTCATCTCTTTCACCTCTTGATAACTGTATGATCGATATGCTCCCGGACTGACAATGTCTCCCTTCATAGATATTGCTTCTGTCTCTCCTGATAAATTCTCTTATTTATTATTCACCTAGATTTGAAAATAAAAATATACGTAGTGGGAAAAACAGCTGACCATTTTTTATAAGTGGAAAATAATGATTTGAAAATATTCAGTAAATGGAATTCCCTATATCATGGGGGGAGAAGATGAATTACTTGTTGTGCTCACTACTAATGGAGTGTGATTCCTTGATTTTACCCATATTATCAATACCACTATTGTAGTGAGAATTGTAACTGCAGCTATGATCACCCAGACGGCTACATTTTTCTTGCCATGTTTTTTGGTGGAAGGACTAGAGCAAGTATTGGATTGACAATCCATGTTATTCCCATTAATACTACAATAACAAACAAAAGCATTTCAAACATAAGTAGAAGATAGTAATATTATTTATTCACTAGATGCAGGACAATCAAACAGTGATGAAACTCCACCTTAAATCCAATTTTCCATTTTGCTGTTTACTAGCCAGACCTTCGGGCACGGAACCAGTTAGCTTATTGTTTGTCAAATTCCTAAGGTTTTCAAAGGCAAAATTATATGATCAGCCAGATTGAATACAAAATTTCATGACCCACATTGTCAAAAGGATTATATGAATAAGAAATAAAATGTTGCAACTTACAGTTTATTCAGATTGGATAATTGGCCAAGTTCCTCTGGTATTGAGCCACTCAGGTTATTGTTTGACAAATCCCTGAAAGTAAAATTTAGAGCTTTACTAACATATAAATAGCTTAGAAAAATTAAAGATTTAAATGTCAATGAATTTGTTGGCATTGAAAATTACTAACAATTTAACAAGAGCAGAGAGATTGCCGAAGCTCGCAGGTATGGTGCCATTGAGCTCCTTCCCCGAGAGTTGCCTGCATATATTATAATCATTGACAATTATTGCTTCTTGGTGGATCACAGTAATAGTTATATTGTTAATTGAAGTGATTGGCCTGCAACTTGTTGCTTTCGAACAAGAAAGAATATCATTTTATCAATTGTTTTATAATTTTTTAATTAAATTTGGAAATGGTTAAAATAAGTATTTTTTTAATAAAAACATATATTTCAAATTAAAAGAAGATGGTGCAGAATTGGTAATTTTTTAAGTCAATTGTTTAATCAACTTCAATATAATCAATATCTTTTTATCAGTCATGTTCAAATATAAAGATATGTGTTATTATTATCAATATTTTTGTATCATTCATGTTCAAAGTTAAAATATATTGTCAATTAGTTATTGATTTTGGTAAAAATATACCACAAAAAATCCACAACCAATGAGACCAAATAAATATTCTTATCCCCATCAACTCACATTTATATTTATGACTAATATATAATATATGAAAGTTGTGACATATATGTGTGTGTGTGTGTGTGTTGTGACTAATCCACTTTTTTATATCTTTTATTTTCAAAATTAAAATATATTGTCAAGTGATCTTTGATATACTAGTTAAGATACTTGACTTACAAACAATCCAAAAAGAATGAGACCAAATTTGAGTCTTATATGAAAATTAGACACTCCTCAATTCTAATTAATTCACATGCACAATTTATGACTTGTCTACAAAATCTTCAAGTTTTAATTAGACAACACTTTTATTTCAATCCTTGTTCAAATTCAAACATGTGTACTTAAAATCTATTATTTTTTTCTTAATGATAAATATTCTACATTGCAATTGTACTACCTTTATTTTTGAGTGAATATTCTTACCCACTTCTCTCTGAACTCACATGTATATGTTCTAACTATGTATTTTCATTTTTAACAAATTTTTAATGGAACCCATTTAAAGTCTTGCTGATTATCAATCTTATACTAAAGAGATCTTATGAACAAATTATTTACTTTTTACATATTATTCAAGCCATTTAAATTAATTTTACTCACAAATAATAAGTATAGAAACATGTAAACTCAAGATACTATTAAATCATATTATAAGAAAAAGTCCAATCTATAGTCATTCAAATTAATGTGAATTCCAAACTCTAATAAAGATGAATACATTTAATTTGAAAAATATAATATCAAATATATAATAATATGTATTCGCGTATAGCAATGATCTATTTTTCTTCTATAATAAAGGATTATGAGAAAGCATACACTGCAATAATTCTTGGTGATGACTTTGTATTACAATTCACCTAAGTCCAAGAGTACTCTTGAGGCATACAAGGATCGCCTGTCCAATCCTTTTGTAGATTAAAGTGTCTCACAATATCATTAATTGCAACCACTGTATAATATGATAATGATTAGTAATCAAAATTTGTTTATAATTTTAAAAAAGACATTGTTTAAATTTTGTATTATAATTTTTTTAAAAAAAATTCAACAAACATAACTTAATATAAATATTCAACATATCATAATCAACATATAAATTATTTTTATTAAAAATTACTTCCACTGCCACAACATACTTAAACATCTATCTAAAATTTTCAATGTTTATTAATTAATTAAAATACTAAATTATTGTAATTGTAATATTTTAGCATGTTGTTTGGTTTGAACTTTTAATGTGACTATTCTATCATTCTATGAAGTTCAAAAATATAAAAGAGCAATTGACTGGTCAACCCATCGACCTTATTCTTTAGAATGTGTGTAGCATAAACAAACCATAAAAATTTACCGTCATCAGAGTTGGTGCTGTTGACAAGTACACCGCTAAAGCGATAGATTTCCCAGGCATTGATGAGAGGCGGCAGAGTAGAGCGAGTGGTCGCCTGCAGCGAAAATGTCGTGGATCCGGTCGCTCCAATCATGTAGCTTGGATTGGAATAAACTTTGCTCGCTGCCAGGAAAGTAGGTTCTTCGTTACTATACCATAGGGTGTCACCTATTGTTATATTAAACTCCCTTGTCTCATTGGCTTTTAGCTTCTTAAGCTCCGCGAAATACAGAGCAAAATAGTATAAACCAATTTGGTCAAAATCCCAATACACGTAGAGCTCCGTGAAGGAAGCGTCAACGGGAACCCACGCAGTGCTCATCACAGAAGACGGTATATCTATGTTCGACGTATCAATTGTATTACTGGTTGCCATGTACCTTAGGTTTGTTCCTTCTCCAACCCCACTCCAGATCCTATCGTATTCATCATCAGGATATCTGCATCGCACACAGTCTATTAGATGAAACAGATTTGATATTGTTTCTAGATTTTTGTCTATAATTGTTTTAGATCAACATTTTGGATCATAGTGTTATTATGGAGTGTAATCTAACTCAATTCAGCTTCTTTTTATTATTTAATGATGGATTGTGCTCTCAATTATTTTGATGATCTTATTCAAGTCAGTTGCTTTAGTGTTTACCTGTTTGTATTCTGATAATATATCATTATTATCAGAGAGTATGATCCAATTCAATTCAATTCACTCATTCTATATTAGTTTTATGATGGGTCATAGAATGTGATCCTATTCAATTCAGTTGCTCTCTATTATTTTCATGATAAATTACTGAATGTGATCCTATTTAACTCAGCTACTCTCTATTATTTTAGTATGGGCTAGTGAGTGTGATTCTATTATTCTAAAGATGGATCACACTCCATCACAGATCAAGTGGGAGGGAACTATAATATGGCTATAGATTGTGGGGGGATAGTGTAGGGTTGGGATTGGGAGGGAATCTTTGTTCGCTGGTGGGTGGGAAGCAATAGTGTAGGATGGGCTGCTCTCTATATTCTAATGATGAGTCACAAACTGTGGTTGGATTCTTCTATTTGTTTGAAAATGGATCAGAGTGTGATCTAATTGAATTTAGTTGTTCCCTATTATTCTAATAATAGGTCACGGTGTGTGATGATTCAATTAAGCAGTTCCTGGGTCGGTAGGAATTAGCAATGATGTAGAGTGGGCTACTCTCTATTATTCTGATGATGGGTCACAATGTGTGATCGGATTCTTCTATTATTCTAAGTGTGATCCAATCCAATTCAATTCAGGTGTTCCCTATTACTCTAATAGTCGATCATGATGTGTAATGCGATTCAATTCAGCAGTTCTGTATTATTCACAACAGATCATAGAGTCACTACTACATAGTACCATGTTTTAAGACACATGTTTGAGACAAAATTTGTCTTTTGTCTTTAACTTCCTTGAATTTTATAAATTTTAATTTATTTTCAATTAAAATATTACTTTTGCCTTTGACACAACAAAATAGAAAGGTCGTGTAAAAATTAAGCGCGAAAGGAAACTGATTTGTTGTGGTATCCGAGGGCTCTTGGTTAGGGTTTCAAAAGACAGAAGTGCATCAACAGAAGCGTTAGGGTTGACACAAATTCTCGCAGCAAGTAAAATCGAAGATACACTACCAGTGAGTTGATTTATGTGAAATGTAGATTTTTAAGTGCCGTCATGGAATGTGACTGTTAAATGCTATTTTTCTACAATGTGATTGCCCTGTTTCTATCTGTGCAGATTGGCTAGGTTATGGAGCTGTACAATGTCCATCGATTCAACTGACATACTATGTATCTCCCTACGAAAGAAGAGGAAGAGGTACTGAAATTAATTTTTTTATTTGTTTTATGCCTCTGATGGATGCTATACCTTGCAGGGATTTGAATTTGGTACCTCCTTTCACTGAACATATTCGTAGAGGGTTAAGTGTAGGAGAGTCCAGTGATGTCGCCGCTACACAATGAGTATTTACCTTGTAAATTCTACAGGCAGTGCAATGAAGCAGGGTAGGGCATGGGCTACTTCTCATCTTTGACTCAATGGACCAATACAGCTAGCAGTTTGGTTGACATATCAAATCTATGTAGCAAAGGGGGAAAATCATCCATGGACGTAGATGGATCTAACAATCTCTCATTTTCTGCAAGCAATGTCAGTGATTAGGAGATGGATTAGGTGGTAGAGGATGAATCACCATTAGATCTCTTGCCGACGATACCAGGGAGCTTAGGCGTATCAAATTTAGGTGGGTAGCCTAAATCCATACTAGTCCCCCATTATTTATTATATTAAGCTATCTATTGCAGGAAAAAAACATTAATGAGTAGATTTTAATGCAGCCGCAAACAATTAGAGAGGCACAAGTGAGATTGTAGTGGTAAGAAAATCGGTCTGGAATTCATCAATAGTACCTCTAAAGCAAGGTATAAGATATATGTGTATTTCTAGATCAGAAGATATATTGAAAATAACAAGGAATAATGAGATGATTTTAAATAATGCTTTCTCTGGCAAACCTTCTTCTGGTGTTATGAAGACAACCGAATGGTATGAGGGAAACAGGGCACAAATAGTTTAGGGTGAAAGAAATACAATGACAAGGCAATGTTCAGCGTACCATATCAAGGTTTGTTCTTTATTTCTTGCACTCAATGTTAAATTTCAGATTTTAAGGGTTTGAAACAGATACATCCAACTCTGCTATGGTGTTTTTCTTGTCCAGTTGATATACCTTGTCAATACTTCCATTGCAATTATTTATAATGTCTGGAAAAAATGTCCTTTTATATTTTGATGATTGTCCATACCCTATTTAAATCCTCCTAGTTTGCATTGGCTAGAAGGATGCTGGCAAATTTGGTGCTTGTGCTGAGAACTAAAGATGCAGAGGAAGTGGACTTTGCAGCAGTAAAGAGGTAAGATCGTCCTTCCATTTTCTTATGCTGTAAAATAAACCTTTCATAAATTATAAGGAAACAGAAGACTTTTACAGTTTGAAAATATAAATCTTTTCTATTTACATCTATCTGTCACTGGTTTGTCATTAGATAAGGGCTGCAATATGTCTTTAGATCTATTTATTTCATGAATTCAAAACTATTTTTTCTCTTATTTTCTTTTTATTTGATCAAAGGTGGATATCATACCTTAAGATTGACATTCCGACCTTTTCTTGTTGAATGTTGCTATCCCTATTAACATAAATCATTCTCTGATAATCCTTAACACATATGATAGATACTAACAATCATAACTTGGTAAAAGATGAAATATATTTTCATTCAATTTGTGATCTTTTGAAATATCTTTAAAGTGACAACCTCCAAGATTAGTATTGGACACAGTTACAAAACTGTAGCAAACTATTACATGCATGATTTATTGGTTTTGTCCTTGAATATATGGGTGTAGAAGGTAAATTGAAAAAATTTGCTATGTTTTTTTTGGTTTTTTTTTTGCTTTCCCTTTCTAGTATAGGTTATTTGGCTCAGTATCCGAATGGATTTGTTTTTTATTGGTATATTTTCCAGAATTTCATTTTTCTAATTTCTTATTTTTGTTGCCTATTAAACTTTCTCTGATTTGACACCCACATGGGTATTCGAATGGTATATGATATGTTTGATAGAATATACACCCAAGTGTATAGATTCCTCTTTGTCTTCTTATTTGTGAGGTTATTTGCTTTAGTGTGAAAATGTGTCTTCACTCTTTGTTGATTGCAATTTTATCAGAATTTGTAATATTTGATTTTGCAGTTCCTAGGATGAAGTTAAGAAAGACTCATTGACCTGGATGAAAACCTGGACACACCAAAGGCATACCCTAAGAATAGTATTTGTATGCCTTGGTTACATGCAAAACCTAGTAACACAATTCTTAAATGAAAATTTGCAAGAAATAGTTAATCTGTTTTGATGAATGAGGCATGGCAGTGACAACCTATACATAACCCACTGATGCATTTCCATTGCCACTCCCAACTACCACATGCTTTTTGTTGTTATATTTGCATTGCTCCCACCTACGTTGAGAAGACCATAACCAACAGGAACATTGTAATTTAACTTGTATATAACATGTTTGTTAAAGGCTTTGATTAGTCAGGAGGACATCGTATATTTAGATATGGACACTATTTATTTTTTGCATAGCCTGCATAACAATGTTTTGGCTCTTTATGAGTTAGCTATGTTGCAAGTTTAAGCTTGGTGCTTTCCCTGTTTTTATTTTCTATGTTTGGTACATTTGTCTTTGGTATTTATGAAAAATACAAATTTTGTGTTGACATCTTATGTTTGTAAAGGATCATCTTTTGTTATGCTTTTGTTCAATTATTTTACACTAGAAAAGAACTTTGGCAGTCATTTACTAACAGTAATAATGCTCATAGGCTTTCCTTTCTCTGAATTCTGTCAAAAAATTGATGCTTATCTCTATCCTTTCTTTGGAGATATGCTTTATTTTGAAGGGATTTAAAAAAGAATTAAAGCTTTCATGAAAAATAATCTGATGCACATGATTAATGCATCTTTTAAATGACAACCCTTCGTCACATGCTAGAAATTTATTCTTGTGCATTAACTCTTTGTTGTTGCCTCCCATACAAAGATTGTGTCTTAATGGTGATTATTATCATTCAGACTACTATGGAGGTTTAAATGTTGCATGTGGGCACTTGAAAGCCATCTGATTTGAGCTGCCTTTAAATCGGATGGCTTGCTAATGCCTTTAGGCCGCATTTAATGGCCATGTCTCATGATTCTTACAACATCAAGTGTCATTTTATCCTAACTCTCATCTCCTCTATATTTTACCTTGCATCAATTTTTCTATTTATCCCTATTGCTATAGGGACTATTTATGAAAGAAAGTAATAGAAGTACTGATTATTTTCCTTGGGTGAGTTTGTATTTGGACCTTTTATTGTCATTTGGTTCTCTCAAACCAAATAGTTATCTAATGAATATAGCCAGATATCTAATGATGGTTTAGATATAGGAACAATGAAAGAAGGAAATAAAAAATTATGCATGTACCTATTTTTAATGTCATCACTGGAGGCTCACATGTAGGCAACAAATTTGCATTTGAGGTATATTTTTTAATTAAATTATTTATTGTCAGCATTCCTCTCAAAATTTATGTTGCTGATATGTTTGTGATCTTTTGTGAATTTCACATTATATTCTGTCTTATGAAATTGTTTTCATCATGATTATGGCACACCTTACTATTTTTTAATACAACATGTTGATTGTTGAATATAGATAAGATGCATTGAATTTTAGTTATTTTTTTTAATAATTTAACATAACATTTGTAATGCAGGATTTCATGATCCTATATGAGCTCTTCTATCTAAATAGGCCATGAAGATGGGTTCAAAAGTTTACCCCATTGGAAGGTATAGTATGTTGTTTGGCTTTAATATTTAATGTGTTTTTTTAGCTTAAGTGTTGAGCATGAAAATTGTGGATAGTATGCAATGAACACTCTTTCAACATTTACCCTTAAGGATTCTTCTTGATTGGAAATGTTGTTAACATTGTTTAAATTAAGGAAATATTGTTAACATTGTTTAAATTAAGAAGTCCTTGTTAACATGCTAGGTTGTGATCAATAAGTCCTTGTTAACATTGTTAATATTGCTAACATTAAAACCAAAGTCCTCATTGTTTAAATTAGTTGGTCTTTCCTTACAAACAACTACCCACTCTTTAAAATGTGTTGTTATGCGTCCAAGCCCGCTCTTTCAATCATAATAATATTCTTTTCTTAAATCAAAATATGCCTTGTTCTATTGCTAAAAACTGTGTTTTTGTCATTAAACTTGTTCTTCTCTGTTAGAGATTTGTTCTTCTCTATTATTTATTCCATTGGCAATGTTGTCACAATCTTGAAAATCATCGTATTCTCCTTAATATAACATGTTTCCTTAATGAAAATGTTGATGCTCTACTACATCTGTTGTTTCTCTGAGTAATGTTATTCTTCCCACTTTTTGTTGTTGAGAGTAATTCTTTGACAAGTGCTTTGTTTCTACATAACTATAGTATCAAATCTTCAAGTTTTGTTTCCAACTCTTGAAGAGGTCCTTCCACATTACTCTGTCTCATACCATAAATGTTGGTATTCTTCACCTCTTTAGAGTAACTTGAGACTTCTCTTCTTGGATTCTTCTAGCTCGTAAACCAATGCATCTATCTGGTGCTTGATGAGCACTTCTATGATGGTTAGTTCTTTATCCTTTTGCGTAGACATCCCATTTCACTTGCCATGAACTCATGTTTTCCTCTCTATGTTGTAATAATGCCTGAAGATTTACTCTTTTTAGCATGCCACAAATGGTGTCTACTTGAATTTTTTTGAGTAGATCCTAATTTGTTGTCTTATAGTCGTTCAAATCATATTGAAAATTAATTTTTTTTTACATTGTTGTACAACTCTCTTATATTGAACCCTGCTAACTTCCATTTCAGTTGATAAAGCAACATTCTTATTTAACTAGGCCTCAAGGACTCTACTTTGGTGCTCAACACTTCATTATATTCTATTAGAGATATCCCCTTTCAATAACCATACAATCCTTCTTTATTTTTAGCTTTATCTACCACCCTTTTTGATACATAAATTTCACTGTTATTACATTGAACAACATTGTTTTTATCCCTTCCACCGATCTAGCATTATGAAACAATATCCTTGAGCACTAGGAAAGATTGCATTGCTGAAATCATACTACTGTTTCCATCATTCAAGTTATCATTGCATTCAGTGCCTCTATTTTGGCAGTGAGAGTCATTGTCTTTTCAAATTTGGATATCACCATTACCTAATAACATGGCTTTGATGCTATCACCAACAATTTCATTTAAAATAGTGCTTGCTACTCTCTTGACAATTTCTTGATTTGAGAAGTTTTGTAGATATTCAAGTTCAGATATTGAAGTATTATCATATGATATTTCCTTTAACATCTAGTTTGGTCAATAGAATGTTTGCTGACATTTTCCTGAACTAAGTCTTCCCAGCTGTTCTCCTCGGTAGAAACTATTGATCTGACATACTACTACTGGGAATTAAAAGTTTAAAGAATCTCACTAGACTAATGGGTTGAGAAATTTTTGAGTTTCAATTCATTGGCTCACTTTTATGCCATTTTTTTGTTGTATGCTAGATGCCTTAATATATATATATCTTTGGATATCTTTTGTTCAACACCTCTTTATTTTCTTCATTTAAGAAATTCACTATCCTCTTACCCTAATGAATAAAGTCCTCATGTGACAGGTATGATGAGGAGATGTCCCTTGTAGTGGCATAATTCATGTTTTATTCAATAACAATTGTATCAGCAACATTTATCCTTCACATTTTTAACTCACAAGCCTCTCCATCTAAGTTCTTCTGCTTCAAATCAATGCTTGGTTGTCTTTATATTTAATGATGTTGAGGAAATAAAATTCTTTCTATGTAGCTGCAAGCTATTTGATTCCATTTTTCCTTGTTCTAGATATAATCTTCCCATTAATGGACTGGGGGCTTTACCTATTAGGCTTTATGTCCCTTCTTGTTATTATAGACATGTTTCATATACCTGTTTTGTGGTTATCTTCATTTGTATTTCCTTTCCAATTAATAGGTTTTCCCAATATTATGGAAATGCATCAGGAGAGAAAGGACATTACAAATAGTTGCGGAGGGACTTTATAATGAGGGATATTACAAATATTTACAGAGGCTTGGCTCTAATGGTAGAAATCAAGATTGTTGGATTTGATCAATAAGAGGTAAAAATACATTTCATACCTCTTATTAGCTAATTCATGTCATTGTTTTAATTCTCTTTTCCTATTCAAAAGAAAAGGGTGAAGGATAATTCTTTTGAAAAAGAGGTAGATGTCACTTTCATCACATCACATTTATAATATAAATCAAAGTAGATATTTATAACTATATCAGCTGAGTTAAAAAATATTCATCAATTTATCCTAAATTCACTATGAATTGCTTAGAATGTCTCAACAATAGCCCACTTTATCACTCCTTTCTTTTGTATAAAATTGAAAAATTAGAATAGAAAAATAACAAATAAATTATATATAGTGCCTTCCCTTTTTTTTGGCAAATGTGTAAATGTTTCTTGCCAGGTTTTTGTGGAAGTTTAATGCATGTTGTAAAGAAAGGTTTTTATACATTCATAATGCATTCTGATGCCACAGAAATATTTAAAGGTAAACATATTATAACAAGCTTGAAGTTAAAGAGTAAATGATTTATTCATTCATTTTTTTTCAAGTTCTGGGAACAAGTCAATTGATTCAAAACACCAAAGTACCTTAAATACCTTTTTGAATTTTTCAAACCTGTAAATAATCTCTGCTGTGATTAATTTGCAACATCAACAATGTAACTTGCTTGAAACAAGAAATGACCCTTACAGGGGAGCAATTTGTTATTTGTCACTCCTAGTTTTGATTTCAACACCATCCAAGTGCTCAGAGTTGATTAGCAATAACCTAAAAATGAAGTCACATCTTTCCAATCTCACACATTAGTCACCGTGAACCACTTGAACCTTTAAAAAATGAGGTAACATCGGGCCTTAATTTTGTAGTAGAATGTACGTAACAATGACAATTAGCAACTAGTTTTAGGTGAACATTCCATTTTCCTTTGCAGGATTCTAATGACAATGATATGGTCCCTAAGTAAGGATTCTGAGACAACGATATGATCCTTGAGACTACCCCTATACACAAATCTTCAAGCATGCCTAGACAAAGGAAACTTATTTCCACCAAGAAGTTTTTCTGCTGTAATGACTAAAACCAAACTCATAATGCCTTGAAACTCAGAGAAGATAGTTTATTGGATGGTTGTAGTAACATAACATGCAAGGAAAACCTTCAATTAAATCCCAGCCATGAAATTCATCATCAAAGAGGCACTTCCTGATATGAGAATATGATTGAAATAAACCCAGCAAGCTCCTCCAGTGATGTTTAAATATAATATTTGTGTTGTAAGCACAATTTTATCTTTTAAAAATCACACTGTAATAGCACTGCATTATGGTTGCATAGACCTGAAGGAGGAGGGGAGTAAAGGATTTTGTCTATTGTATTATCTACTTCAGAATTAGCGATGTTGGATCTCTCAAACATTCAGTTGTTTCAGGTTAATGAAGCTCAGATTAATGATCAAAACCAGGGTATTTACTTGAATTCTGAAGCAAATCCTTTGCCCCTTTTTAAGAGCAGAGCTGTAATGGAAGTAGAGACAACCTGACAGTGGCCGCCCCCAATGCAGGGCATAACAAAAACAAGAACCACACAACCGTGCCCTTGCCTGAACCGCAGCACAAGCCCTGAATTGACCTAAAATCCTCCCCTGCATCAAAAATTCTAGTGCAGATTATGCCATGGGAGATTCAGCCTTCACCTGTGATGCCATTCACACCTGTTGCAGTTCCTTTCAAGTGGGAGGAAGTGCCCGGAAGGCCAAAGCCTTGGGCGCCTGAACGACGATCTCCACGCCCACTTCTTCACCTTCCTCCATGACTTCTTCCTCAAAAGGGCTTCAATACTAAGTGTGTTGCAGATTGCCAGAGCTCTAGATCGGCAAAAGAGAGGAGAATCATATTGTATTATTGATTGAATATGTTCATGAGAATCTCGGCTGTGTATTGTGACTTGTCCCATGTGGACTGTGATCCACCCAATTCGGAGAACAGGGCTTCTGTTCTCATCACCATGTGGCAAAAAAATTCTTCTTCCAAGCTGAACAGGAATAGTTCTGTTAAGAGTAATAAGCAAAAATGTTCGAATCCCAGGGGAGAGATTCTTATAGAAAAAGAGGTCCATGAGTTGTGGGTGTTTGAGGAGGGTGAGTAGAGAGGCAGGAAATTGTTATCAGTCTACGAATGACATGATCGCAGCCACCATGGGCGCGCAACATGAGGATCTCGATTTGGCTCACATTAGGACGGATCCATACTCGAAGAATCTCAAGTCCAGCCCCATTATGAACCCCCAATTTTGCTGTCCCAAGATTCTCCGGAGGATCAAACGAAAATGGGTTCTCAGAAAACTATGCCGACCTGCCCGGTTTTTCATAAGTTGCCATGAATCTAATCTCTACAAACATTAAATTTTAAACTCTGAGTTTTTTTGTGATTTCCATGAATCTAATTCTGCAAACTTTAAATCTTAAACCCTCTGCTAATATTAAATTTTGAAACAGGATGACAGACAACTAGGATAGATCATATATTTCTTGGTGGTTTTTGGCTTGTTTTAGCGGGCTGAGTGTTTTTCACTTCAATGTTCAATTACATGGCACTGAAATTTATGAAGTTGGGTTTTTAATGCTCAATTATATGGCATTGAAATTTATAAGAGTTGGGTCTTCATAGAATTTATTCATGCACAGAAAGTAATAACTCTTAAGTAGGCCTCTGGCCTAGATGGTCACGAGGATAGGTAAGAACTCGTCTCACCTCATTTCAACTCGTTTTCCTTTTAATGTGGCTTGCTTGGTTTTGAATTTATTTTCATTGTGGATTGATTTTGTCCCTAATTTTATTCTCTAAACAGATTCTCTCATGGCTGTGACTGCATAAATCTTTCTTCATTTCAGTCTAGAGATCTGTATGGCTCAGAAAATCGAGCCACGACAGTATTGGAAACATTAAACACTCCTACCAATCCCTTAGGCGCTGAGGGTTGAGAACCAGAGTTGGTAATGACAATGACACGGAAGGAAATACCATTCTTGTTAACATCAAGCAACACAAAAGACAACTTAAGAGTACATTTTATGGAGGACTCCAAGAAAATTCTGCTGGAGCAGAAAATCTTCAGCTTGTAATTTCTCTGTATGTTCAAATGATGCTTTCCATTGACAAGTCGGGATGTTTTACGTTGTTCCAGAGAAAGGAACAAGGTAGAAGCCACCAGTTGGAAGCGTTTGGAAGTGCACTAACGCTCAGGAAAGTGTGATTAGCATGCCTTTATGGTTGAGATTCGAGAATGTAAAATTAATGCCTGATTACATATGTATAAATTCTATGGTATTTTCTGATATTTTCAGGGTTTCTTTGAGTTTCGGAGACCTCAAAAGAAAAGAGGGGAAAAAGATTCGAGACTCTCGGAGCAGCAGGGGAGGTTTGTTATTGTAATATTTATATATTTAAAATCAGTTATATATTGGTAAATAAAGTTGAATTAGCTTTTAAGTCAATTGCTATAATCTCTTATTTGTCACTATTTTTATAGAGATGTTTTCTTCTAACTTATTTTTGTGAATATTTTAAGTTTAATTATCACAACTTTTATTGATGTGAACTTATAGTTGATTTTTCTGTATTTATTTTGTATGCATTATGTATTTCTGAATAAGATTTTCACATTTTGAGTTTAATAAGCTGAAGTTGAGATGCTTAACACAATATAGCTTTTTAGATTTCTTTTAGTTCAAAATTTTCAACCCAAGCTATAAATATAAATATTATGTAATAGAATTAGATTACACTATACATTATAGTGATTGAAAGGTCACGATGTGTAAAATTTTATTGTTAGGAGTCAGTCGTTGCATCACCATTGATATTGAAAGTGGAACTTGCAAATTATTTTTGATGAATGTAGTAGAAGGCATTAAAATTTTTTAGAATGTTTGTGTTGGTATAAATGTGAGAAATTTATTCTTTGAAGGGTTCTAGCTCAATGGAAGAGCACCTGCTTTTACAAGTGGGTGGTTGGTGGTTCGATTCCACTGTATCTTAACATAAATTAATCAACCATATTTTCAACATAAAGGGGTAAAAATCTTATTAAACCAAGGAAACGTTACAAAACAAGGGCATTAAATAACCCTATCAAGATCAATCAAGTGATCCAATTGATGAGACAAATCCGGGGGTAATTGGCCCTGATCCTCTATAGTCCAATCATGCATATGATCAGAAGCCCATTTAGCCAAGCAATCAGCCACACCATTCCATTCACGGGGAATATGATTGAAAGTAATATGCTCCAGAGAGGCACAAAGAGTGAGAATTTGTCCAACAATCAAAGCCAACTGCCAGCTCACATTATCCAATGACCGCTTGTTCAGTAAATTCACCACAACCTGGGAATCAGACTCACAAATGATCCTTTGCCAGCCCAATTGCCTACCCCGCTCCACAGCCAATAAAATAGCCTGAGCCTCCATAAGAGTATTTGTATGAAGACCCTTATACACAGAAAAAATAAACTGAACATCCCCTGAGCTATCACGGCCCACACCTCCAATGCCAGCATGACTAGGATTACCATGAGAAGAGCCATCCGAATTGATTTTTAGGACTCACAAGGGAGGAGGGGTCCATCTTCCATCCCTATTCACCTTTGGGGTGGGATGCCTACAATTGTTGTGCATGAGTTGTCATTGCGAAGGAGGAAGTTGAAGACGATTATAACAATCAACATCCCGAGGGTCTACCAGCATAGTCATATCACACTTAGCCGCAATAGTTTCTCCTAAGGAGTGTAAAATTTTCCTCCAAAGGTGAGGAGCCATCAGCTACAAATCCTGAAAGATCCACCTATTCCTCTCCAACCACACATTCCAAAAAATGAAAGAAGGCCCAATAGCCCAAGCAGCCTGAAGAAAGGAAGTAGAAACAGGGGCCTGCCCCATCGTTCCCCAAATTCCACCAGAGAGGAAACATGCCAGCAAGCCGTATTCCACACCCCCCACCAGAAGTGCCAAATCTCCCTAGCATAGGAGCATTGGAAGAAGATATGAGAAACACTCTCTTCACAACCATGACACAAAACACACATAGAGGGGCCTTGGAAACCACGCTTACGTAAATTATCCCAAGTAAGACACCGATTGAATAATGAGTTTTGTTTTAAAATTCATTATTTTATATCATTTTTGGAGACACAAAATGATATTGCTTCTAATGAAAATATTGTCTCTAGAGAGACAATAGTTGGGATTAAAGAAATATTGTCTCTAAAATGACAAAAGTGAAATTGTCTCTAAAAAGACAAAATTACTTTTGTTTCATATTGTCTTATAGAGAGAATTTTTTAAGACAATATTTTAAGGCACCCAGTTAAAGGCGATATTTGAGACAATACACTAACATTTTATTTGTCTCAAATTACAACAATTTATTAAAACATTGTCTCAAAAATTGTCTTTAAACCCCTTTATGTAGTGTTGATGTGAGTTTTGTACCACTACATAACATATAGCAATTGAATGACTTGATACAGCGTACCAAACACTCAACCCTCTCTTGAAAAGTATATAAGATACTCCAAGGTTCCTTACACCTGTGGATACTAACTCAGTTATATAAATGTGATTTGCTGGTAATCATTTCGGCGGGCTTACATTGTTCACTTGAGGATGTCAAATTCTCGCTATGATGAGATCTAGCTTTGCAATGTATACTCAATGACTTTCTCCAATTTACCACTTTCAACTTTATTTCTCCAACTTCTCACTACTAAACCACTTCTTGCTTTGCTACTGCTCCTATGAATGGAAAGATTGGCGAATGGACAGGGATCAACCTAATGAAGACTTGCCAGCGGCGCTACCTCCATTGGTGCGATGATTCTAAGGGAAACTCTTAAAATTTTCACATTAACACCTATCTTCCAACCCAACTTGAAGTACAAGTGGAAAGATGAAATGCAAGTAGAACTTGGGAGCAATTGACTAAATTACCACACAAGGCTCCTTGACAAGCCGCCAAGATGCTAGTGGCCTAGTATAAGATCCTCATCAAACATTCACCAACATCACCATTACAACTAATCATCTACTTCTATTCTTACTTTAACAACATGAAATGAAATCCTACTTTAATTTGAGAGATGAGAAGAAACATGCAATACACCAAAATGATCATGTATATCCACCATGCAAGTCACAACAATGAATAGAGAACAATTTTGATAGTATTTTGGCAACAATTCTCCAACATAACTCTCTCTACAAATGAGAACAAATGGCCTTATATAGAGGCTCAAAATTACAATGAGTGGCCAAGATTAAGAGGCAAAATCAAGGGCCAAGATTAAACCTTACAAACCCTAATTAGGGTTACCATCTTTCAACCAATTACATGAGGGCACCAACTTTGTGGGCCAATGAGAAAATTACAATAATCTGTCAACCAATGAGAACATAGGACACTTGGCATGATTTGATTGCATGCACATGAAATTGCCACCTCATCAACCTTGTCTTATAAAGTTCATTAATCCTTGAGATGAGATGAAGCCTTGGATGCTTGAGCTTGTCCTTAGAAATTTTCTCACCACCACTTGAACTTGCTTGTACTTGATGTCCTGACCTCGAAAGGGTGAGGTCTCCATGCACTTGGGGTAATCTTGCCTTGACTTTGGTGGCTTGCTTGGATGTGAACCTTGTGCAATTTAAGAGCCTTGCTCTTAGCCACCGCCTTGAAATCAAACTTGACCTCCCTCAACCTTTCAATCACTTTCCTCCTTACTTCAATACTTTGCCATTTTTAACCTTCCTATTTGGATTTGATCTGCATGCATGCATCCTTGTTTCAATAACCTTGGGTTTTGGGCACCTGCCCTCACCATATCTCCTTGATTGTTCCACAATCCACCCATCACTGAATTCATCAACTGCTTTCATCAATGCCTTCCTCCTTGGTTAACTCTTGACTGCCTTCAACTGTTTGAACTGCCACAACCTTGCCCTTTTGGCATAAGTACTTGCCTCAACCATAGTGGTGCAATGGATCTCCCCAAGATTAGATTTGGTTCGACTGGCAAAGCATCACTAGTAGTCTTGCACCCGAATTGAAGAAGTAGGACCCCATGTAGATTTGCCCCCGATTTTGTACTATCCAAGTTGCAACTCTAAATTCATGCTAATGATCCTAATCCAATCAATTTTCCTTAACCATTCTCAATCTCTTCAATAAAATAAAACATCCAAGGATCAAACTGTGTACCTTTAGTAGAGCCTGGGTCCGGTTGAGAAGCACAATGAGGTCGTTGCACTCTGATTTGCAATCCGACTTTGGTGAGCCTTGATGCTTTGGTGTAACCAATTTTGTCGTATCATGTTTGCTGCTGGGGTAGACTGAACACTTCCTTGCACAAATCCATACTGATTGATCCTCTTTGCCACAGGTGACTGGGTGTCTCTCAACCTCTCTCTTAATTGAATCATATCAAAGGTACCAATGTTGGTATCTCCAACGTATTTCAATTTTGAGCGGAAGTTGGAATTGGGTATCATGACTTCCTTGTCTCTTATTTTAGCATTAATTCATTTGGGTCGCTTGCTTGCATTAACATCAGACATCCTAAACACTTATCACTCCCCGCCTTTTCTACAATGAATGTGGAACTACACTTATCACTCCAATCTTCGCCTAGGGGTGGAATACTACACTTATCACTCCCCGTCGTTACCTTAAGATGGGCTACACTTATCACTCCAAATCTTCCCCTAAAATGAAATGAAATAATGCAATCTACACTTATCACTCCCCGCCTTTGCCTTAAGATGGACTACACTTATCACTCCAATCTTCGCCTAGGGGTGGAATACTACACTTATCACTCCCCACCGTTGCCTTAAGATGGGCTGCACTTATCACTCCAAATCTTCGGCTAAGATGAAATGCAATGATGAAATGCAAGCGAGAACTTGAGGGAAAAAAAGCCAATCAAGACAATCGAGTAATCTACTTAATATCCAAATACCTAACTCTACTCTTGAAATTAGTTTTCAACACCTAAACTAGCACCAATGAAATGAAAGCAATTAAAGAGAGAGGAAAAGATAGGCCACTCACCAACAAGGGCTAGGAATCCTTTGTCTATGCAATTAGCTGGGCTTGATCTTCAAAATCTTCTATCTCCACAAGAAAATCTCCCCTTCTCCAATTCACTCTCAAACTCTGATTGCTATGAATCTTCTATCAATAAATTCTTCTATTACAAATCTGATTTGCCTCAACTCAAGCTTCTTCTCTTCATCAAACTCTCCAATTTTCGAATTTGCTTTTCGGATTTGCTTTTTCGGACTGCTTTTTCCGACTACTTTTTTGCTCTGCTTTTTCGGACTGCTTTTTCGCTCTGCTTTTTCGAACTGCTTTTTCAGACTGCTTTTTCGAACTGCTTTTTTGGACTGCTAAGAGAAAAGGAGAGAAGTGAATGAGATGGTGAAATGAAGTGGGGGAGAGCTCCCCTTATATACCAAATTTTGCCTCCAAAAAAGCAAGGCCGACTTTGTAGGAGGAGGGAAAAACAAAAAATTAAAATTGCCAAATTAAACATGAATTAAATGAAATAAATTGCCCAGCCCTAGGGGATTTTATTTTAATTTAAAATTGGGTCAACCTAGTGCAAAATTATCGGTTTAAATCAGCCAAATCCGAAATTATCATAGGCCCTAAAATTAAAATTTTGAAAAAAAGTCATTTAGGCCTCCAATATAGCTTTAAACCCTCCCCATTGTGGACCCAATAACTTGCCTTGAATTTCACACCTCCTAAGCCTTAAAATACGTTGAATTTAACACACAAAGGGGCCCAATTTAAATTTCTAAATTACAAACACTTAGCCCAAAAAATATGATTTTAATGCATTTAATCATGACAACCAAAATTAATTTTTTATTATTTTGCAACCCAAAAATCATTTTGCAATTTAATTTCCATTTGGCAATTTTATCCTTTTTTATTTTTGCAATTTATTATCTCTAATTGGCAACTTTAAATTTATTCTTTAATTTTCATTTTTCTCCACCAAAAAAAATTTACAAGATTTTCCCAAAAATATCCAATTTCACAATTAAATTTTGAAAATCTCGAGTTCTTCAATTTCATCAATTTTCAAAATTCACCTTAGTCTGAAAATTTTGCAAATTTGTCCTGCCAGATATTTTTCTAACAATCGAAATAAAATATTCTTATTGAATTTCGTTTGGCCTAAAGACAAAATCAACTGTTTAGGAAAATCAATGTTTCACACAAGGTGAAAACAAGCTATACCCTCCCAAGCACTTCAAAAATATCTCAGGTGTAAAATTTTCATTTCAAAATCTTTGGATCGCCCAAAAATTCGCTAAGGCACCCAAATACCCGGATTTAGAAAAATTGTCAAGGCTTACTCAAAAAAAAATGGGGGTCCCCAAATTCTTTGGGGCGATGGTGTGAAAACCTCACAACATGTAGTAGTGAGTGTAATCGGACTCGATTCAACTTCTCCCGATTATCCTGATGATGGATCACAAGATGTGATCTGATTCAATTATTTAATTCAACTGCTTTCTATCATCTTGATGATAGAAAACAAAATCTAATCCAAAACTGTTCTATACAATTGAAATAAAAAATTATAATCCAAAACATATATACCATAGAGTATGAACATTTCATATAAATTCAATATAAAACTGGTATTAATTATTTTTAATGTAGGGGGGAAGAATTTGCAACCTGATCGACGAGTTCAGCGGAGCTCCAAAGTTTCCACGGGTGACTCCATAGAAAGAGAGAGAATGATTGACCGAAGTGTACATGGATGGCTTGATAGGGCGAAGCTCTAGCGAAGAAATGAAGGGGGTGTCAGTGCCGCTGCGCCCCAAACATATGCTAATTGATGTCGTCTTCGCCATCATGATCGCTTCACTCACAACAGGATCCCACGTTTTATTTATCATAACAGTGGTCCAGAGGTTGGCATCAATAAGCAACACGAATTGTGGCTGCGATTGAAGGCCATCGTAGTTGCCATAAAGGAAAGAAGCACGGATTAGGTATTTGGTTCCCTTGTTTGCAGGTAGGGTATAGCAGTTTCGATTTCCTTGGGGAAAACTGCGGAGGTGTTGCAGTTGATAATTGAGAGGTCCATTAACACTAGATGGATCTGAGGGCGTGTTGGCTTCTCCAGACTCGATGTACAGACTATCCGACGTCCAATTTATGCTGTGGCTATCATTGTATTCCGACTCTCTTCCTCCACAGGCAAGGCTGATGAATCCTGTCAAACCAAATGCAAAGATATGAGAATCTAGATTAATAGAAAAATCTATTTTCTCCTAAATCATCTTGAAATTAGAGCACTCCGGGGTTAAACTTTAAGTTCTAGGATTTTGATCTTGGTTCATTAAAATTTTAATATGGTATTAGAATCAAAATTGACACTCGGTCAAAATATGATATCAGATTTTCACAATTCAAGATTTAAAACAGTGTTGCAGATTTTCACAATTCAAGATTTAAAACAGTGTTAAATTTTTAGATTAGATTGTGAAATAGTTTTTTGAACAATATTGCGAATCACAGTAATTATATAAGAAACTCGGAACCAAAATATTATATAAGTGCGCTCGAGCTGGAGTAGTACTGGGATGGGTGACCTCCCGGGAAGTCCCGGTGCTTCACCTCTGTGAGCATCACCTAGATCCAATGAGTGCTAAGTGTTCCATTCATTCTCATGAGAGATGGGTTCGTGTGAACCACTACTCATGAATCATGGGTCAATGAATTTGACTCAAAACCACACAGTTAAATTCTGATAGCAATATCACAATTAAAAAAAAATGTTGATGCCCGGACCAAAGATGGACTGATTTTAAGGAAATGATTAATAATTCAGCAACAAATGAAAAATCCTAAATTTGTATCTTTACAGATTTAAGCAAAACTCAACAAATTTATCTTAAAAATGAATCCTATACAAATGGTATCATTAGTAAAGTTTGCGAGGGCCTGAATTTCTCACCTCGTTGAGCATACACAACACATCTCCAGAAACTCAAAACCAGAAAGGTCGTGGCCTTTAAATTTAGATTCAAATTCATTTCCTCCATGCCCACCTGTTGCTCCTCAGGAATGGGTTGCTTTATTCCACCTTCCTCCTACTTTATCTTTCTCTGCGAACTATTTTTAAATAATTCTCTTATCCTCTTGACTTTGTTGGGCATCCACAAGATACAATTTTTTTTAATTATTTAGTTTCCAAACTGCAAGATTAGTTATCAGTCAAGATTTTTAAAATAATAAGACCTCGTTAAACCAATTTTTCTGTCAGTACGGAAGTGACGGAAAGCACCATGAACATGTTTGGTTCATAAAAGATTCCAGATATGATTTTGAAGAGTTCTATATGCCAATAAAATACTTAAACTAAAACATCATAACAATTGTATATACGCCATTAAAAAGTCTTCTATTGAAAATTCAAATGGAGGAAAAAAATTGATGAAGTTGGTTTCATATTTATGACTTTTTGTTTTCATGTTATTGGTGGCTATAAAAGATATCATATCATTATCATTCTAGAGAATATGTCAAGAAGTCTTTGTTGAAAACTCAAATAGAAAAAAACTTGATGAAGTTGGTTTTGAAACATTCACCTTTATTTTTCCTAGTTTCATATTCATGACTGTTTGCTTTCATGTTATTGGTGGCTATAAAAGATATTATATCATTATTATCCTACACAATAGGTCAAAAAGTCTCCTATTGAAAATTCAAATAGAAAAAAAAATTGATGAAGTTAATTTTGAAACATTGACCTTTACTTTTCCTAGTTTCATATTCATGACTGTTTGCTTTCATGTTATTGGTAGCTATAAAAGATATCATATCATTATCATCCTACAGAATAGGCAAACAATGTTTTAAAACTCTTAAAACTGCAAATTTTAATATATTAAAAGGTAATGCTTATCTTTGTCGAAGATAAATTGTTGTTTTTTATAGCATATGATAAATTATTTGCTGTTCTTTTATAGCATATGTTAGATGAGTACTTGAATTTTGTGGAAACCCTCTATTATGTCCACAAAAGACTAATTAGTTGTTTAATATAAAGGTTAGAAATTTGATATATCCCTACCTTTTGGATTCAATTGGAGAAACAACAACCAAGAGCATCTAGATAAAATTAGAAAATTTATACCAAATAAAGTCTTTTGTGAATTATCTTTTTTCTTATAACATTTTCTTAAGGATAAATGATGGAATCATGATAGAGAACTTTTAAATGATATTAATATTGTTATGAATCAATAGTCTTTTCTAAATTTGAATATGGATAAAAAATAGTAGTGTATTATTTATTTTGTTCTTTATCAAGTTCATAGGACAACATTGTCCTGTCGATTAGAAGCAATATTTTAAACCTGGTACTTGAATTGATTGTTAGTTTCTTATTATCAAAGAAAATGAGGAAAAGCATCTTATTGATTACCTCTCTTGGATGCTCTATCCTATCTTTTCTTGTTCACAAGTATCATACACAGGGATCTACCCGCGGCTTGGACATCTTGTGGCAAGTTATCTTTGCTATCTCTTTTACACTATTACACTTTGAACAAGTGAACACTTTTGCTTACTTATCTTGAAAATCAAGTCATCCTAAGTCATCCTATTTGTCCTTTGAAAATCTTCTTTCATGTCTGTCATACCTAGATCTTAGATCCACAAAGGAAAGCAACACGAGGCTACCTTCGAAAAATCATCTAAAGAAGATCCTGGACCTTGGGGTTTTAAACCCTTTGCTAATATCTCTAGTGAATCTACCTTATCCTCTCCTAGGTTGGCACAAAGTGTTTCTTACACTCTAATCATGGAAGAACAAAATAAAAGGATTGAGGAATTTCTAAAATAATTGCGTGACAAGCATTTTGGACAAGAAAACCAAGAACGCTTGGATAAAGACCCTGATAATCACAACTCTAGACATGGCTCACAAAATGGCTCTCAACATACTAGACCCGAATCACATGGTTCACAAGATGGTGATTCAGACAATGAAATAACTGAGGAAGATATCTTGCAATTTCAATAAAATGAGCGCTTGTAAAGACTTATGAAATTGACCTTGAGTCAAAACAAGGATTGATACTTCTTCAATTTGGCTTCACAAGGAGTCAAGCTACCTCACAACTTTGATGTTACCAACCTGATAAAGAAAGAAGAACCATCTGAAATGAAAATCATGAAGAAACACATGGACGAAATGATGAAAAAAATGCTATGCTTGGAAAAGGAAAAGGAACAACCAAGCACATCCTTTTCGCTTGAGGCTATATGCTTATTTCCTTTTGATAAAGATCTATACACGCCTCCTTTTCCTTGAAAAGTTGAATTTCCTAAGTACGAAAAGTATGATAGTAGCAAAGATCCTCATGATCATATTAGGGAATTTTGTGCATTAAGCATGGAATTATTACATGAACCCACATATCTTATGAGACTCTTTCCTAGGATTCTTAGTTGTCAAGAAATGGAGTGGTTCACTAAACTATCTCCTCATCTTAAATCATTTGACTAGCTAGTGCACAGATTTATTCAGCAATACTCCTATAATATCTAACATGCTATCACCATGCTTGATCTTCGCAATATCAAACAGTGCCAAGGTGAATCCTTTATGGTTTTCCTTCAGCGATGGCAGAATCTATACTCATGTTATCCTCAGAAAATTCTTGAGACTGAAAAGATTGATATATTAATCAATGCTTTGGTTCCTGAAATGAATTATGCATTGCAAATGCAAACCCATGCTTCATTTGATAAATTGGTTGAATCATATATTTGCATAGAGGATGTCTTTGTCTGAAAGGGTGAAATCACTCTTCAATCTAAAGAGTGCAATCCTCTTCTAACAACCAACATAACAAAGATAAGAATAAATTCTGGAATAAGACTAAAGATGTCATCAATGATGAAATCATGGGTACAACTTCAGTGTCTACCACTGCTAAGCCTAAAGAGTCAGCTTTCAATCTATCTATTGTTGTGAAAGATCATAAGAACAATTCAACGGGCTCCAAAACTAATAGGCCTTGGTCCTCTAAGCCCAAGAGGAAATTCACTCCTCTCGGAGAATCACTTGAAAATTCTTTGAAGACACTTTTGACTAATCAGATCATTACTTTTCCTAATAATTTAAGACCTTATGATCCTGAGATAAAGCCTAAAGGGTGGAACTAAAACCATTATTGTAATTATCATCGCAAAAAAGGCCACAAAATGAATGAATGTACGAAGATTAAGAATCTCATCCAGGATCTAATTGATAATGAGACTATTGTGGTTGACCCCCCATAGGCGAATAATGATCATAAAGATTTCAATGAAACTTTTCCTAAATTTGAGAAAGGGGAGTCTTCTAAGGCAAAGAATAATAAGGTTGGCTACACATATTCTAATAGTGATAATGTGATCAACATGCTTGAGTCCTCTAATCATACTATCAAAGCTAAGGACAAAGTTGCAGCTAAATCATCTAATGTGGTAATGCTCTCTCAAGAGAAAGTCACTCTATCAGGAGAAGGTTCATCTTCCTCCTCTACTCCTAAGAAGACAACAATCTCGAAATTTAAGCCAACTACCCTATCAACTACATAGGACTATATTACCCGATTGACAAGGCAAAAATAACAATTACATGCAAATATAACCAATATCAGAAAACAATAAACCACACAGAAGAAAACACAAGACACAAAGATTTAATGTGGTTCACCCAATCCCTGGGCTACATCCACCAACAGCGAGTCCAATATTTTATTATCTAGTGATTACAACCTGATTACAATCTGTAATCCCTTACTACTCAATTCTGTTGCAAGTACGAAAATCATACATTATGAAATCCCTAACCCCAAGCAATATTATACAATATTTTTTACTGCTTTAGGGTTACAAGGAGTTACAATATGTCAGCCCAAAAACCCGATGAGGACGGGAGGAAAAGTGTACAGTACTTTCATGATCAGTCACCACAAGCTAACAATCTCCCACTTGGTGACTGATCAGTATCCACACTAAAAAACCTCCCACTTGGAGATTGATCTTGTAGTAATACTGCTACCATATGAGGCTCTCACTGGATCGAACCACCCTGGACTCAACTATTCCTTTATTATGTTCAGTCTAGAAGACCAACTAAAGTTGAACATGAGTTCAACTTCTCCCTTGTTACTACCTTTGTAAACATATATGTTGGATTATCATCTGTATGTATCTTTTCCAGCTTTAACTTCCCATCATCCAAAACTAACCGAATGAAATGGTACCGCAACTGTATGTGTTTTATCTTTGAGTGCAAAGCAAAATTCTTTGCAAGATGAATGGCACTTTGGCTATCTGTATATAGAAAATTATCCATCTGTGGATGTCCCAATTCTTCCATGAAGGATTGAAGCCATATCATCTCCTTGGATGCCTCTGTAGCAGCAACATACTCTGCCTCTATAGTGGATAAAGCAACCACCTTTTGTAGTTGAGAAATCCAACTCATTGATGTCTCACCAATAGTAAATACATAGCCTGTAGTACTCCGCATCCTATCTATATCTCCTGCCAAATCTGAGTCAACATAGCCTTGTACAGTAGTAGTAGATCCCCCAAAGTGTAGACACTTACTGGATGTACCTCTCAAATATCTGAGAATCCATTTGACTGCATTCCAATGCTCAATACCAAGGTGACTCATATATAGTCTAACGACTCCCACTACATGTGCAATATCTGGCCTAGGACATACCATAGCATACATTAAGCTCCCTACAACTAAGGCATAAGGTACCTTGGACATTTTAGCCTCTTCTTCTAATGTCTTAGGACACATCTCCTTAGTCAATTTCAAATGACCAAGCAAAGGTGTGCTGACAACTTTGGCATTCTCCATAGAGAAATGTTGCAACACCTTCTCAATATAATCAGCCTGAGATAGAGGCAACTTCCTTATTTTCCTATTTCTACAAATTTTCATACTAAGGATTTTTTTTGCTGCCCCCAAATCCTTCATAGCAAATGAATGTGATAACTGTTGTTTTAACCCCTTAATGTGATCCATGTTAGACCCAGCTACAAGCATATCATCAACATATAAACATAAAATAATGTAGCTATCATCATCCAACCTCTTAAAATAAACACAATGGTCAGAATGATACTGACTATAACCATGCTCATTCATAAAAGTGTCAAACTTAATATACCATTGCCAAGGTGCTTGCTTCAAGCCATATAAACTGTTTTGCAATCTGCACACCAAATTCTCCTTACCCTTGACCTCAAATCCTTTTGGTTGTACCATATATATTTCTTCATCCTAATCACCATGAAGAAAAGTTGTTTTAACATCAAGCTGCTCTAAATGCAAATCTTCAGTAGCCACAATACTTAAAATAGTACGAATAGAAGTCATTTTAACAACTGGAGAAAATATCTCATCAAAATCAATACCCTTTTTCTGTGAAAATCATTTTACAACTAACCTAGCTTTAAATTTTTTTTTACCTCCATCCTCTTCTTTTATCTTGTAAACTCATTTATTATGTAAAGCCCTTTTACCTGCAGGTAACTTACATAAATCCCATGTTTATTTTTGCTACAAAGAGTCCATTTCATTTGTCATTGTAGACTCCCACTGAAGCTTTGTATCCACCTGCACAACTTCATTATAACATTCAGGTTCACCAACATCTTTTACTAAAATAGAATACAAAGAGGGAGAGAATCTGTCTAGAGGTTGACTTAGCCTTGTTGACCATCTAACATTCACTGGGGTGTGTGGTATTTGTTGTTTCTATTGTTGTGGAGCATAAGGAACTACTGGAACATCATCTTTTGGAGTATCATCCAGTACTACATAATCATTTTTTTTCTTCTCATGTTGCTGCAACAGATCTTTGTACAACACCTTCTCATTGAATATGACATCCCTGCTTCTTACAATTTTATGATTTTCAAAATCCCAAAGCCTATAACCAAATTCATCAATGCCATATCCAACAAATACACATTTCTTTGACTTAGCTTCCAGCTTGGTTTTATTTTCAGAATCTATATATGCAAAAGCTTCACAACTGAAAGTTTTGAGAAAAGAATAACTCACCTTCTTACCACTCCATTCTTCCTTTGGAATACCACGGTCCAAAGGAGTAGAGGGGCCTCTATTGATTAAATAAATAGAAGTGTTCACAGCCTCTTCCTATATATTTTTGGGCAGCCTAGCATGCAACCTCATACTCCTTGCATGCTCCATTATTGTCATGTTCATGCATTCAACCACTCTATTTTCTTGTGGAGTCCTTGGTATAGTTTTCTACCTACGAATGCCATTAGAGGAACAATAATCTTCAAATTTTGTGCTACAATACTCACCACCATTATTAGATTTGAGACATTTTAACCTTTACCAATCTTATTCTCAACCAAGCATTTCCATTTCTTAAAAAATTGAAATACATCAAATTTCTATCTAACGAAATAAATCCATACTTTTCTTATTGCATCATCTATAAATGTAACATAATACAAAGAGCCACCAAGGGAAGATACCTGAGCTGGTCCCCATACATCTATATGCACAAGCTCTAATCTCTCATTTTTCTTTTCCTTCCCACTCTTTACAAAACTAACTCTCTTTTATTTTCCATAAATACAACTTTCACAGAAATCCATATTGACACATTTCAAACCAGGTAAAACTTTCTTTGAGTGAAGTAATTTCATACCTTTTTCACTCATGTGCCCGAGTCTGTTGTGCTACAGTGCTGTGTCAGAATCTATAGCAACGGTTTGATATTCTTCCTGCTCAACAGCAGCCACTGTTCCTAAACATTCATTATCTTCTGAAACAATTAAAGTAGAAATAACAGTATGACCTGTACAAAGATATAAGGTGCCTATTTTCACATCTTTTTCTACTACTAAGGAACCTTTTGAAACCTTCCAATTTCTATCATTAAAAGTAAATGTTCAACCCTCATCACCTAGTTGCCCTACTGAAATCAAATTCCTACTCGACCTTGGAACATGTCTTACCTCTTGTAGCAACCAATGATTCCCATTCTGCAACTTAATCTTAATTTTTCCCTTTCCATCTATCTAATAGGGTTCATTATCTCCCAAATAAACTAGCCCAAAATCCCCTTGGACATAATCAAGAAAGTAACCTCTATGGGGTGTAGCATGAAATGAAGCCCCATAATCTAAAACTCATGAATCATCAATACTTTCTAAAGAAAGAATCAAAGCATCCTCTTCAGATTTATTACTTACCACATTTACCTTCTTGTTACCTTCTTGTTTGTCTCATTTATTCTTCAGAGACCAGCAATCTTTCTTCTTATGACCTGGTTTTCCACAGTACCAGTAATCATTTGGCCCTTTGGATTCAGACCTCTTTCCCTTTGATTTTCCTCTTGATTTTTCACGATTTCTAGAGTTATTTCCTCTTTCATTGGTTCTACCTCTTCTTTGTGCATTTAAGACACTACCTGATGTGAATCCACTTGAGCTTTTCCTATGAATTTCCTTACTCAGAATAACACCAATAACATCATCATATTTTAGGGTATTAGAACCAGAAACAGAGTTACTAACAGCCATTACCAAGCCATTCCATCTTTCAGGAAAAGAACACAAAATCAAGAGAGCGTTGACTTCTTCATCAAAAATAACATTGATAGAAGTTAATTGACTGGTAACTATATTAAACTCATTTAAATGATTAGCAACTGACCCACCTTCCACCATTTTCATATTAAACAAATGCTTCATGAGAAATACCTTATTTGAACTAGAGGGCTTTTCATACAACTTTGCTAGGGTTTTCATCAAATCTTCAATCGTCTTTGCTGAGGTAATATTGAATGCCACTGATTGTGCTAGGCATAATCGAATACTACCAAGAGCCTTTCTATCAAGAATATCCCACTCCTCATTATAAATGCTTGCCGATTTCTTGGCTTTTCCTTCCAACGGCCACCATAGATCCTTCTGATATAGATAGTCTTCCATTTTCATTTTCCATAACTGAAAGTTTTTCCCATTAAACTTGTCAACCTTCAGCCTACCCTCATCTACCATTTCTCCCACTCAACCGTGAGACTCCCACTAAAACTGTGAGATCTTCCTGCAAAGGATAACTGAAAAAACAACCTCGCTCTGATACCACTTGTTAGGATTAACAAGGTAGAAATAACAATTACATGCAAATATAACCAATATCAAAAAATAATAAACCACACAGAAGAGAACACAAGACACAAAGATTTAACGTGGTTCACCCAATCCCTGAGCTATGTCCACCAACAATGAGTCTAATATTTTATTATCCAGTTATTACAACCTAAATATAATCTGTAATCCCTTACAGCTCAATTCCGCTACAAGTAGTACTAAAATCATACATTATGAAATCCCTAACCCTAATCAATATTATACAATATTTTTTCCGCTTTAGGGTTACAAGGAGTTACAATATGTCGGTCAAAAAATAGCGAGGATGAGAGGAAAAGTGTATAGTACTTTTCTGATCAGTCACCACAAGCTAATAGACTACAATATGGTTGACCAACTTCAACACACCTTAGCTCAGATCTCAATACTTGAGCTACTCAAAATCTCTCCTTCTCATAGGGAGATCCTTGATCAAGCCCTTCTTGTGGCTTGTGTACCTAAGGAACCTAGATGTTGATAAGTTATAATCCATGTTCGATTACCTCGCTTCACCTCATTATTTTACTTTCTTTGAAATATATGACAAATCTATTAGCAATCCACACAATTAGCTCCTCCATATTGAATTCTTTGTCCATAAATATAGAGTTAAGCGCATTTTGATATTCTATGGAGGTGTAGGTTTGAACATTTGCACTTTTATTTTGGTTAAAGCTATCAGTTTCTCAAAGCATGTTGTTGATCCCCAATGCAAAATAACGATCAAAGCATATGATGAAGACAAACGTTCTTCTAAAGGCATGGTACTCTTGCCCATTTGGTTAGGTCATATTTAGTGGGATGTCATCTGTCAAGCCTTGGATATTCCTTTGGCATACAACATACTTTTGGGTCACCCTTAGATCCACATGATGTAAGCAATTCCTTCTACATATCATCGATGTATTAAATTCTCTCGTGACGGAATTGAGATCACTATTCCTACAGACTCAACATACATCTACATAGAAATCCTAAACAAGCAGACTGAATGGTCATTCATTCCTACAGTTTCAATAACACCTATTATACATGAAGGTACTAGAATGGTTAAGGCTAAAATTCCCCTAGAGCTATAAAGGGAAGAAAGTCTTGTCCTACAAAGACTCTACAAGAGAGAAGAATCTGAACAAGAACTAAAACATGTTGAAATTTCACTTGAAAAGTATGGTGTGGGTTACCAACTTATGCAGAAGATGGGATATGATGGAAAAATTCCTCTTGGAAAAGACAAAGGTCTCCTTGAACCTCTACATTCTGAATTCAGAAATCCTAAAGATAAGACTAGCGTTGGCTATCGTGAACATAAGTTTGACAACCCTAGCAATAGCACTCCCACATATGAGGACTCAGATGATGAAGAAGAAGCATAAATTCAACCCGTGACGTAGAAAGACCCTTACATATCCAAACGTCTAATCTAGACTATCAAGGAGAGCCCTACATACCATCTCAAGCTCCTTGATAAAATGACCTAGTGGAACCCTTGGATCCAGCAGAACATGGTCTTGATCAGGAAAATCTCACTCAGTCTTCTGAGAAAATTCTTGCTACTATTAATGCTAATACTACCACTTTTTCTACTGTTGAGCACATCATTGACTCTAATCACATGCATCCTGATTGGGGGTGACTGGCTGATGTCTCTCATATCTTGGATATGCCTCAGTTTATGCCTATTCTAGACTACTATGTTGTTGCTACTACTACTGAACAAGCTCTCGCTGTTGAAAATATACCTCTTGTGATAGAAGAAAGTGATGATGAAGATCTACCTCCTACAATAACTCTAGTTGATTACATTAGATAGTATCACAATAGTGAAATAGACTCTCATGAATATGAGTGGGATTCATTATCAGATGCTACAATGGAAATATAGGTTGATGTCATACATAGATATATGCTACTGCTACAAATTTTGAAAGAGGAGAAAGTTCAAATTCTCAAGACCAAGCGAACGATGAAGATCCTTTACATCCTTCTATGGAAATCAGCCGTATGGCTCCTAAGTCATCTGCTTATAATCAAAATAACACCCCATCTAATCAAGTAAACCATGGATATATAAGACCTCATCCTACGAAAACAACATGGAACTTAGGAAGGTCCAAGATTAAGGTCATTTATGTTCGCACATTTCTCGAACAATAAGAGGGACTTAGTTCTAGGAATGGGGCATCCTAGTTAGATTCGCATAATATTCCTCTAAACTCCTCTGATACTTCTTGGATAACTCATGATCGAAAATGCTCTATGGAAGATAACTTTCTTGATCTCTCAAATTCTTTCATGAACGATGAGGATGATATCAGTGTCTTTGCACTTGAACCCGTTGAGCCTTTATCCCTCATCCATCATGAGCTACTTAACTGGACTCTTTATGAGTCTATCCAACTCATATCTTTTGATAAAGATCGTGAACTAGCCTTCTACCTTAATTTCATTGAACCTTTAACTTCTTCCACCAGTGTAATGAGTAGAGATATAACCGGGGAAGATATCAAATATCTCAGTCAACAAAGAAAAAGAAAAAATAAAATGTGGTCTGATGGTGAAAACCATTCTGTGGTAGTGTCAGATCCTTAAAAAGTAAAAAAAAAGACGTATCCAATGGTGAAAACCTTCCTAAGGCACTTGTGGATGTGATACTTGATGAATCTATCTTACACTTAACTCAAAATCCATGGAAGATATACTTCAATGGCTCATCTATATAACAAAGTACTGATGTTGATATTTTGTTCATGTTTCAACAAAGCTATAAAGCTCCACAAGCATATAAGATAGTCTTTTCCTGCACAAAAAAAGTGGCTGAATATGAAAGATTCACTAATGGATTCAAACTGGCTATTGAATGGACAATCAAAGAACTTCATGTCTATGATGACTCTCGGCTAATAATCAATCAAGTTACTGATGAATACAGAACCAGAGATAGAAAAATATATAAGCTTCTGGTTGATTACTTCAAGAAATACTTTGTATTCATTATTTTCTAGCAATTGTTAGAAAGTAAAGTCCACCAAGATAGCTGAGGGGGGGTGAATCATTTATCTGATTAAAACAACTTTTATCAACCTTATTATATCTGAATTATGTGATCAACATAAATAGAAACCATAAAAAGCTAATCATACACATTGACACCAAATTTGTTAACTAGGGAACCTCTTGATCAGAGAGTAAACCCCAATGGGGATGGTACCCACAAAAATATGTACTAATATGAAAATTCCTTGTGAGAGGATGGACCTTGTTAGGAGTCTATGAAATACATTCAGTACATATCAGTCCCTGTTAGGAGACTTTGAATCCCTGTGAGGAGATTCTATTCCTGTTAGGAGTTGAGGAAGATAGAAGCAACTTTTCTTCTCTCCTCAAACTATGCCTAAACCACACCAAATGCTTCTCCAGATCTACACACTTCACATTACATAGCAATCCCTTAGATCACTTATTTGCATCAATTCACACTTTACAGCTTATTTCTCATATCACTTCTTACAGAATCAAGGAAAACAATCCTTCCTTTATACCACACTCAATATTTCATAATTGAGTCGGCCAATTAGGCTTCACCAATTAAAAAATATAAAACATCACATGTTACATAATATTTCCAAAATTACACAAAATTGTCAGCTCTCAAACTTAATAAATCTTCACAAATGCAACCTCTAACTATGCTAACTTATCCAAGTCACCTTCGAAGTGTCTTCCACCTATGTATAAATCCACTTGTCCAGATTCTATCCCTATTAGGAAATATAATCTAATTATCACAAACTGCTTCTCAGGAACTTTGTCAGAATACAGTTTCCACTAGATCACTTATAACTGACGCAACTACTTGAATTTTCATACACGCTCTTAACCATGATATCAGGACATAATAAGAAATATATCCTCAGCTCCACATAAGCTCATCTGCAATTCCCTATGTGCGCTAGTTCAAACTCTGTCTACTTCTCTGCTAATCTTTAGTATAAATAGTATGTTGATGTCAATGACAAACATGGTCATGAAGGAAACATGCAACTGCTCTAGTAATGGTATAATACTCCCCCATAGGACATATTCATCATTCATGCTAACAATCTGCCCCATTGGCATTGATGGCAGCATAGATGAAAAATATCCAAGTTCCATGAATACCAAAATGTAACTCTATTGCTCGTCTTGACTTTTCAAATCCTCTTCATCAATCATGAGAAATTTTTTTCATCTATTCTTCTCCCCCATTAACATCAATGACAAAGACATCATTATGTCATAATAATCTTACTGCTCAAAAATTTTAACCAGCTCAAGTGTCCAAAGACACTATTTGAAAATACCTTTTACCAAGAGTCCTTCATGACTCAGCTCAAAACACAGATATTACCCCATAGAGGAAGCATCAACATACAGTCTAGAAAGATAGTGCTATGTACCACTAGACTGATGCAACTTTCTGCATCACTACTCAAAAGTAGGCTGGGGCATAACCCCAAGCATACCTCTCAAATACTCAAATGTATCTTTAGGTAAAGGCTTTGTAAAGATATCTTCTATCTGATCTTTTGTCCTAATATACTCAAGTCTGACTTCCTTCTTTGCAACTTTCTCTCTTACAACATGATACTTTATCTCTATGTGTTATGTTTTTGAATTTAACACAGGATTCTTAGGCATACTTATTGTACTTGTGTTATCGTAGTGTATGATAACAGGCTCATTAAACTTAATTATGATATCCTTCAACATTTGTTTCATCCATATTATCTGATTACAATTATTTGTTGCTGCTACGTATTTTGCTTCTGTTGTACTTTATGAGATACAATTTTATTTCTTGCTTAGCCAAGAAACTAATCTTCCTCCAAAAAAAAATGCTCCACCACTTGTACTTTTTTTATCATCCACACTACCTCCCCCAATCCACATCTGTATATGCACATAGGGTAAAGTCATTTGATTTGTCATATCACAACCCAAAAATAGTTGTACCTTTCAAATATCTAAATATTCTCTTTACTACTACATAATGTGATTCCTTAGGATCAGCTTGAAATCTCGCAACAATTCCAATTGCATTTGCTATATCTAGTCTTGTGTGAGTTAGATATTGCAAACCTCTAATCATAGATATGTACTTCCTTTGGTCAACTACAGGAGTCTCATCTTTTCTAGATAACTTATGAACAGTTACCATAGGTGTACCAATAGGTTTACAATTTTCCAAACCAAATCTCTGCAATAAGTCTTTCAGATACTTAGTTTGAGATAAGAAAATACCATCACTATTCTGCACAATCTGCAAACCCAAGAAAATTTTCATTTCTCCAATCATGCTCATCTCAAATTCTTTCTTCATTTCATCAGAAATTTTTTCACTTGCCTCATCTTCTCCTCCAAAGATTATATCATCAACAAAAATAACAACAATCAATAGACCATTCTCTATGTCTTTTAGATATAAGTTACTATCTATAGTACCCTTAGCGAATCCCAATTTTGCCAAGTATTTATCCAACCTTGCATACCAAGTTTTAGGTGCTTGTTTTAGTCCATGTAATGCTTTATTCAACTTGCAAACCATATATCTTTCTTGAGTCAAAGGAAAACTATCTGGCTGCTCAATGTAGACTTCTTCTTCTAATTCACCATTCAGAAATGCCAACTTCACATCCATCTGATACAATTTAAATTTCTTATAAGCTGCATAGGCTAAAAACATTCTTACTGCTTCAATTCTTGCAACAGGTGAAAATATTTCTTCATAATCAATACCTTCTTGTTGTGAGTGTCCTTTGCATACCAATCTTTCTTTTTTTCTTACAACTTCTCCTTGCTCATTCATCTTCTGTCTAAAAACTCATTTAGTTCCAATAACATTTTTGTCCTTAGGTCTGGGATCCAATTTCCAAGTGTTATTCTTCTCAATCTGATCCAATTCTTCCTTCATTACTTGAATCCAATGATCATCTTTATAAGCTTCATCATTGGTCTTAGGTTCAATATGATAAATCAAACATAATTCTTCATATACCTTATTTCTCGTTATAACTCCTTTGTCTCTGTTCCCAAAAATATGATTAGTAGGATGATTCCTTATCAAATTCTTATTAGGTGTTACTGTTTCAACTCTTGCTTCAATTCTAGGTTCAAATCTTGGTTCTTCTCTTTTTTCTTCATCATGAGTCTCATTCTGCAAATCATTGTTAGTTTCATAAAACAACTCAACATTTTCTTGATTAGTCTTAGGATAGGCTTCTTCATCTGAATCATAATCATGTACTCTCTCCTGAATTATAAAATTTTCATCCACTTTAACATTTGCGCTCTCAACAATATTCTTAGTTCTCTTATTAAAACATTTGTAAGCTTTTCTTTTCAATGAATAACCAAGGAACATACCTTCATCACTTCTTGGATCAAACTTAACAATGTCATCATCTCTTTTAATGTAACACTTACTTCCAAAGATTCTGAAATATTTCAGTGATGGTGCATGTCTGAACCATAATTCATAAGGAGTCTTGTATGTGTCTACTCTGATCTGGACTCTAGTTATTGTATATAGTGTTGTGTTTACTGCTTCTCTCCAAAATATCTTTACTACATCATTCTCAAACAACATGTAGCTCTTACTGCCTCAATTACCAATCCATTTCTTCTTTCAACAATACCATTTTTGTTAGGTGTTTTAGGGGCTGAAAGTTGTCTCTTAATGCCATTCACTTTATAAAAAGTATTTAAAATTCATTTGAAGTAAATTATCCACCTCTATCAAATCTTAGACATTTAATCTTCATTCTTAATTCATTCTCAACTCTATTCTTAAGAAATCTAAACTTTTTAAATACTTCCAACTTTTCTTTAAGAAATTACACCCACATCATCCTCGTAAAGTCATCAAGAAGAATCATAAAATACCTTTCACCATAGAATCCTCTTGTTCTTGTAGGACCACTCAGATCTGTATGAACAATTTCTAATTTTGTTGTTGTGGTGAACTTCTTGCTAGGAAAAGAACTTCTCTTTTGTTTTTCAATAACACATTCCTTGTACACCATGTTAGTAGGTTTCACAATTTTAGGTAAATCTCTTACTACAAATGTAGTGCTTACTTTTACAGTGTTATCAAATTTTATGTGAAAAAACATTTTGTGTCATAACCAACTATCATCAACTTTATCAATCAAACATTTCATCTCAATAGGATTCAACTGAAATACATTACATCTTGTTCTTGCTCCTGTTCCAATCATATTACCATTCTTATCCTTGATCATACAAGTCTTTTTAGTAAACCAAACTTGATATCCCTTATCAACTAACTGCCCATCCACAAAGTAAACATCATCAGTGTTAGTCTTTCCATCAAGATAAATAGATCATATTCCTTTTATTTGGCAAGGTGCATTGTTCCCAACTCTAACAATTCCTCCATCATAGCTGTCAAACTTGTTAAACTTATTCATATCACCAGTCATATGATGTGAACAACCACTATCTATGATCCAATCGGTTTTCTTTTCAACTTGTGATACCAAAGCTTTTTCTTCTTTGACTTTTGTTCTTGAATTTTCTTCTTTTATTGCAACAAATCCTATATCATCACTTTCATTATCACTTTCACTTAAGAATTTCTCAATACTAGCTTCAAATTCTTCATCATTAGCATAATAACATTCTTTAGATCTTCTAGGCTTAAAGTTCTTATATTTCTTCACTCTCTTAGGACATTTAGAAGAAAAATAACCATATTCTTGACAAGTCCAACATTTAAAGATTTTCTTACCTTCTGGTTCTCTTTTCACAAGCAAGGAAATTCCTTCTTCAATCTTTAGATCTACTGGTGCTGGCAGAATCTCCACTTACACTAGCACTCCTTGACAAGGTAGGGTGAACACTAAGTGTGTTGAAGGCAGTTTTAATCCTAGTAGATTGTTTCAAACTTATCTATGTTTCTTCCAATCTTCTAAGAAGAGTCTCTCTAGTAAAACTCTTAGTACAAGGTATGACTTGTTCAATCATCTGCAATGTCTTTTTAAATTTTGGAGTTAGGGTTTTTAAGATCTTCCATATGATCTCATCTTCATCCCTATTTCCTTCACAAGCTTTGATACCTACAACAATTTCTGATATTCTACCAATATAGCTTCTAACATATTCATCTTCCATAATTTTAGCCTCTTGAAATAAACACATCCAGTTTTGTAATCTAATTCTCTTAGCATGTTTATCACCTTCAAAAGTAGATTCCAAAGCTAACCAAATTTCATGAGATGTCTTTAAGGTTTTTACCTGACTGTATTCATTCTCAGGAAGAGCTGACAAAAGTGCTTCTCTAGAAAGTATGTTACACACGAATAGATCTCTTTCTTTTTTAGTGCAATCCTCAATCTTTTCTTCTTCAATGATAGTTTTCTCATTCTTTGTGATCAACCAATATCCTGGCCCTAAACATAGCAAATGTGTCTTCATCTTCTCTTTCCATTTGTCATAGTTAACTCCATCAAACTTAGGACTTTCCTTTTTGAAATGACTTGTCATGGATCTCCTTAAGCTATTAAGATTTTCCTTCAAAGACTTGATGCCTCTGATACCAATTGTTAGAAAGTAAAGTCCACCAAGATAATTGAGAGGGGTGTGAATTAGTTATCTCATTAAAACAACTTTTATCAACCTTATTATATCTGAAACATATGATCAACATAAATAGAAACCATAAAAAGATAATCATACACAATGACACCATATTTTTTAACTAGGGAACCTCTTGATCAAAGAGTAACAGTGGGGATGGTGCCATAAAAAGATGTACTAATATGAAAATTCCTTGTGAGAGGATGGACCCTATTAGGAGTCTATGAAATACATTTAGTACATATTAGTCCCTGTTAGGAGACTTTGTAAACCTAACGAGGAGCACACAAAAAAAGATGTCATTTTTTTGTATGTCTGGTGGAAAACATGTCTCAAGCCTATTTGAATCCTCCAAGCCTTTGGGTTGGATCTCCTTAGGCTTGGTAGATTCCAAAGTCTTCCAAAGTGCGTACATTCTATAGTGCATGTGCGCTATTCAAATTTATGACTTGGATAGCGCGCATGTGCTATGTAACATCTGGAAAAGCCTTGAGAGAGAGAGAGAGAGAGAGAGAGAGAGAGAGTTTGAATCCATGGGCAAAAGAATTTGTTCCTTCTCTACAATACCCTCTACATCCACTTCCTCCACGTGCATCCTCTTTTCTTTCCCCTCCAATAGTGAATGTGCCCACACTGATATCACACAATATAGTCTCTCCATTCCAACCGTAGATAAATTATATTCCAAAAATCAATTATATTACAACAATCTCTCCACTAAGTTTCCCTCTCATGGGTTGCTCAAATTATTTTCCTCTTGTAAATATTCCCTTTCCCTTTCCCAGTGGAAGAATAATAGACCTGTCTAGCCTCCCAAATTTCTTTGTTTCCCCTTCCTAGGAAGGTTTCAAGGGCTCTCCATAGCCCTTTGCAGGTAGTGGTACTGAGTCTCGCAGTCTGCTTCTCACTTATGTTCCACCTCAGATTAATGAAGAAGATCTTCGAAGAAATTTAAGAATATGGGGTCCCATTAGAGCCCTCCACCTACAAAGTAAATATGAGGGTGTTGTCATAGTGGACTACTTTGACCTCAGACATTCAAAAAAATCCCTAGCTGATATACAATGAGGAATGGTATTTATTTTTTATGGTTGGGGAATGGAAGGATACGAATTAGTTTGGGCTGAGTATGCCAAACCCACAGCCAAGAACTAGGACACGCTTGTGGTTTCCAATTTTGATACCAGCATCTCCCCACACACTTTAATCTACTACTTTCAACGACATAGTATGTTTGAGAGACATTTCCTTCATATGGGAAAGTTTAGCAAGCTCGGCTCTGAGAATGAGGAAGGGCATTTAGTGATGTTCATCAGTGTGTCCATTGGATGCTAGCATTTTTCTATTTTCTTAATGACTTCAAAATTACAATTGTATGAAAAATAAAGATTATGGTTTTTTATATGGTGGAATCGGTCTTTTAAACACTCACTTTTTTAGGTTGTTTTGTCTTGTGCAATCAGTCTTTTAAGGACTTTATTTGTGTTTCTTAAATTGTGAGAGAATGGAAACAACATGGGTTGAATTCAATGTAATTGGATTGGTTGTTTCAGGAGATTTGAAGGAAGTAAGGGAATATCCTTTACATAGTTAGGTCAAGTTTGTAGAGTTCTTCGACGTGAGAGATTCCTATAGAGCCCTTGAGGCACTCGATGAGATGAGAATTAGGTCCAACCCAGTGAAAATTCTCTTCAATCATCTGGGTAGCTAAGGTCTTAAAGATGTCACTGATTTACACATGAATCGACAGCCTTGTCAACAATGCATTGATAATTCTAGATGGAGTAATGGAAAACAAGCTACCTACACTCACCAAGCTGGTATTGTAGCTACACTTGGGAATTCATATGGTTTTAATGTTTTTTTGGTATCCCCAAGTAAAAAAATTCTAAATGAACTCACTGGGCAGGTGTAATTAACAACTACAAGGACATCCTCTAAGGAGAGACAACTATAGGAGGTTGGGCCACCAAAAGCATTACCAATGGTGAGAGAGGACCATTCCTTGAAATCACAGGGGAAAGCTACACCCAATTTTCTTTTGACGAGAATCAAGCACTATCGAACAGTGCAAAGGCTAGAACAACTACAATTATTAAGAACATTCCCAGTAAATATGAGTAAGTGCACCTTATTGTGGTCTTATCACATCATTCCAATTACCTTCAGAAAAGATAGAATGCGGAAAATATTATGTGCTACCTAGCTAAAGTTCTTAAACCTAATTTGAAAACTTCATTTCAGAAGGTAATGATAATGGATCTCGTATTGTATTTGCTTGTAGGCTAGATATGATTCGAAAAGTGCTCAATAGTCACTGTATGTAGTGCAATGAGCATATTACAAAGGCTGATGAACCTCTCTCAGAATATGATTTTGTATCCTTTCCTATAGATTTCAAGTATGTTAAAATATCAAAGAATCACTTTTCATTGATTTTTCTATCAAGTTACTGTGTTTTAAAAGCTTGTGACTAATAGCAAGGTTAATTTGGTTATGTTCCCTCTCTCTCTCTCTCTCTCATCACTTTTGTGTTTCTTGCATAGGACACGTGCTATAACATGCTCGCACTATGCAAGACTATGCTTTACACTTTTTTGGTTTTTGCATAGGGCGCACGCACTATAGCACCCTATGAAAGACTAAAATAAATGGTCTTATCTGTTACAGATCTCGTGAAAGAGGCCCACATTTTTTGTAAACTGTTTGATTTCTGTGTTTTATTTGAAAAATATTCACTTTTCATGGTGTTGAAGGTGACAAAGAAGCATATTCTATCAATTTGAACTACCTTTTTGTTTAAAAATCAACATCGAATTTCGAAAGTCAATCATTCTTCACCAAAATTTATCAATTGAGGTAAGTTTTTTTATTTTTTACATGTGAAATGTGAATAAAGAGTCTTTTGGTTTATAATTGGTATGATATAGACTTGTTCAATACATAATTTGATATAATTGTAATAAATTTATATTATAATTTGTCATATTGTAAGAGATTTATATTATAATTTGACTTTTGTAATAGATTTATATTATATTTTAAAAATTGTAATCAATTCATATGTAGAAATCATCATCATACTGAGCAAAGACTCTAACACCGAAAGAGCATGAAAGAGACAAAGAGAAGAAAAGGGAAAGAATGAGACAACTTCGTCAACACAAAAAATTACATACCATAGAAGAAGATTTTTCTTTGGATGAGGAACATGAAACATAATACAAAGTAAGAGAGAATTGGAATTGGAAACAAAAGGACGAATGTAACACCCCGCTAGGGAACCCAAGAGAAGAAAACCTATAACTTGCTACTAAGTTTGGTGAACATTTTTTTTTTTTTAGTTAACATACAAGATACACAATAGTGCGGAAGCAATTACCATTTATTCACATTGAACAACATTCAACGTAGATTACAAAACTTGAGGGTCCCATGACGCAGAATTACTTAAGAACAAATAAAACAACTAAAGAAAGACAACAAAAGATTCCATAACATAAATGATACAATTACAATTTACAGCAATATTACAAATCTCATGGACATCCATGATTACTAATACACTAACATCCACTGCACATGCCGCAGGGTATGTAATAATAAAACTATCATAAAAGTACAATGTCCATATTAGGTATCACATGCGATACTCTAATATAGGACTACAATAAAGAAGCTATGATAAGAAACCAATAGTGAAGAACAATGAAGAACCATGAAGGCATCCAACTGTAGAGTATCCACAGCACCGACACCAGGATGTCGAATCTCAAATGGTAAAGAATCACTACCACCCGACCTCGTGAACTTAAACGGTCCACTCCCACCGTGCTGAGGAGATAACCACAAACCCTAATCAGTTGACCAAAATCAAACAAGGATAAAACCACTGAGCAAGGAATCCTGAAAGCTCTCTACTCAAGGTACACAATAATAAATTGAAAGGTGATACACACTAATCCAGAGGCATAAATAGAAACTTAGGAGATGACTTAGGCTACATGCTTATGGGAGTGTCATCACATGTCTAACTACTTGAGTTACCCTGGACTGGTCACTCTGGACTCCAGACCCTCAAGCATGGAGTTACCCTGGAACTGACCACTCTGGGCCCCGGACCCTCAATACAATCCATGTGGGATTAGAATACTCTCTCTCATATATGAGAAATTCTAATCATAACCAAACTCTATATTATCTTTTTAATGATCTCTACACATTTTAATTACTATATTATCACTTAATTACATAACTTACGATAGGTTACCCAGGTACTGACCACTTTGGGTCCCGACCCCTATTGTAAGCCACTCCCCTAAGATGCACTTAATCAATCTCCCCTAGGCTCATAATCACATAAACAACAATCAGGTATTCCACCAGGTAATCCTAGATGCAGTTTCACACATAGAAACCCAAATGATTACACAGATACCAAAAAAATAGATATTAACCAATAAGAGCCCATAAGATTGATTCATAGATGATAATCAAAATAAGCACACACATGAAACATGTTGCAGAAATAAGTACAAATGACAACCTTCCCAGCCTCTGTTTCCCCTAGGTCATTCTAATGCCCGATAACCAGAATGCACAAGAATATAGTTCAGAAACGAGAAGCCAACACTCACAAATAAAGAATTGAACAAGAACTACCAGCACTGAAAATTCATAATGAATATGATCCAAACATACCATAGATCGCATAATAATGATAAAGGAATCATGACAAAATAAACATATAGAAGTCACTAATAAAAAGAGTATTCCCTAATGACGTTCTAGAAATTCAATAGAAAATTTGCCCAATTTTAGTATAAACATAAACATTTAACGTCTAATTACATTTAAAGCCAAAGATCGTCTCACTAATTTATGGACACAAAAATAAAATATCCTAATTTATATTTATCCCAAAAGTATACAAATCTTATTAACTATGATAAGACAATTATAACATAATTTAATCATAAATTAAATTAACTAAAAGAAATTAATTAAAATTTATTAATTAAATTAACCAGCATACAAATCAAAGAAATTAATAAAATATATTAATTAATTTAATTAATAATTACAAATTAATATATACTAAATTAACATATCATAATATAATTTTAAATTAATTTACCAAATTAAATTTAAAACATAAATAAAAAATGTATTAAATAATTTATTAATTAAAAATAAAATTAAAAAAATCTAAAAAGCAATTTTAATAAAGTGGGGGGCCCACCGCTCGGTACCCACCCACTGCGCACGGTCCCGTGACAGACCTGCGCACGGTACCATCAATGGTACCGCGGCAGGCCTGCCCTGCCGAACGGTACCCTTGGTGGTACCGCCGGCGGCAGGTCACTGCCATCGGGTACAGGTGGGACCTGTGCCCCAATACAAATTGATAAAAAAAATAAAAATTTAAATAACTTTTTAACAAATTCAAAAACAATTAATAATTTTTCAAGCACAACTTTTTTTTTTTTTTTAAAAAAAAACTTTTATAATTTTAGTAAACCAATGCCAATGCACGAACTTTGATAAAAATATATATATATATATATAATTTTTTAATAAGGATTTCTAAACACAGAAATTGTATGGCTTAAGTTTTATTTTCCAGAAAAGGAATAACAATATTTCATCAAAATTTCACTTACTATGGTGTCTTTTCTTTCAGATTTTACTATTCATTTTTCAATCAAAAATGGAATATTTGTTTAACTATATTTATTTATTTTTTTTAAATAGTGGGTAATATATAATTTTCAGAATTGACCTTTTACCAGAATTGGATTTTTCAAACAACAAATAGATTTTCTTTCTAACATGAATTTATTTCTTCAAACCCTATAGTTATACTATTGCCTAGATTGAATATTTCAATTTGTAGGAAAACTATAAACAATCATTCAACAAAATTTTGCCAGAGTAACACTACGATGCCAAGTAGTAATAAAATACAAAAATTAACTAAGCTAGGGTTTCAGAATACTCAGATCCAACCAAAATAAAGATCTATCAAAAATTGAAAACATAGAGAAATATAAAACACAAAAAGATAAACAGATGAGAATATAGATCTAATAAACAATTCCAAAACCTACCTCAGATCCAATGCCAGAAACGGATTAATAATTGAAACCCCTGCAGATCTGAGAACCAATTTCTCTCCAAACTCAAACACAACCTACAGATCTGAAAGCTAATTTGCAACCAGGTGTCCAATCCAGATGCACAGAGAAATTCAATTCAGCATGCAGCCATAACAATCCACAAATTTTCAAAAAGCCAAACACACAAGCTTTCCCCCAAATTTCTTCTCCAAAACCTGTCTCTTAAAAAATGAAAGCAAAATTCCCCTAATAGGAATTCAATTCCAAAATCCAAGCAATCACAGAAGACAACTCAACAGCTAACTCGGAGTTCAACTCCAATCAGAAAAGTGACTCATAAGACAACTCCTAATCCAACTCCAATACCAAATTTAAAAGAAATTACAAATAATTAATTTAAAATATCATTTATATGCACAACTCAACTTAACTTTCTAAAACTAGTCGTTAACTTTTTGAGAACAATTCCCTTTTCTAATTTGCACATGTTTTAATTTAAATTCAATTATTAAATAAATTAAATAATCAATGCATCACAAATTCATGCAATTAATTATTTAATTACTTAATAATATAAACAAGCATAATTCTAAATATATTTTATTTGAGCACATGTTAATAATTAAAACCTAGATTAAATAAATTAAATATTTAATACATCCTAAAGCATGCATTAAAATATTCAATTATTTAATTATACATTCAAACATAATTAAATCTAACTCCAATTAAATAATCAATTAATTCCATTTAATCAAATAATTGACTTTGGACAATATCCTAAATTAAACATAAGAAAATAATTAAATCATTAATTTCAACTATAATCCTATCATTAATAATCATATAAAATCACCTAAATAATTAACAAATCAACTGAATCAAATGCAATAAAATCAAGCAAACTAAAACCACATGCACAGACTCAAGAACGAGATCCACAAATTCCTGCCAACCAGGGGAATTCGGGTAAGGTAGTCAAACAGAAACTTGTCCAATTATAGGACAATTAGGCTAGGGCTAGGGTTTGGGTCTGTGAATTATCTCCCCTCTTTACCATTGAGATGAATGTTTATGGGCACGCTCACTCTTGCCAATTTAGGGAAGACGATGCCCTGTACCTGTAAACCTGTCATCACAAGACGAAGCATGTACATACAATAAATAGCAGACAATGATAGGGTACGGTCGGACGTGTGGATCTCGACTATGCAAGTAACTACGCCTCCGTCCTCTACCAAACAAACACATCAAATAGATACAGACACATAATCACCATACACATGCAAGTATGGGGTAAGTATATCGTATTCAATATAAAACATGTAATCTAACATCATGAAACATCATCATCTAATCTATGCATACACTTGATAAACATATAATAATAAACCACATCATCATTAATGAAACAATAATCGATCACATGGAAAGTGACCTAAAATAATTCAGTCATACATCTAAAACATAAAGCAAACTAAAAAGCATCTTATGGGTGGGTATTACATTCAGCCCCCTAGGATTAGGCTTACTCCTGGAAGCCTGAAACAAGTAGGGATATGAGTCCCACAAAAATCTCTGCACTAAAAATAAATCTAAACTATGAATCATTTGTACTTGTTTCTACAACATGTTTCATGTGTGCGCTTATTTTGATTATCATCTATGAATCAATCTTATGGGCTCTTATTGGTTAATATCTATTTTTTTGGTATCTATGTAATCATTTGGGTTTCTATGTGTGAAACTGGATATAGGATTACCTAGTGGAATACCTGATTGTTGTTTATGTGATTATGAGCCTAGGGGAGATTGATTAAGTGCATCTTAGGGGAGTGGCTTACAATAGGGGCCAGGACCCAAAGTGGTCAGTACCTGGGTAACCTATCGTAAGTTATGTAATTAAGTGATAATATAGTAATTAAAATGTGTAGAGATCATTAAAAAGATAATTTAGAGTTTGGTTATGATTAGAATTTCTCATATATGAGAGAGAGTATTCTAATCCCACATGGATTGTATTGAGGGTCCGGGGCCCAGAGTGGTCAGTTCCAGGATAACTCCATGCTTGAGGGTCCGGGGTCCAGAGTGACTAGTCTAGGGTAACTCAAGTAGTTAGACATGTGATGACACTCCCATAAGCATGTAGCCTAAGTCATCTCCTAAGTTTCTATTTATGCCTCTGGATTAGTGTGTATCACCTTTCAATTTATTATTATGTACCTTGAGTAGAGAGCTTTCAGGATTCCTTGCTCAGTGGTTTTATCTTTGTTTGATTTTGGTCAACTGATTGGGGTTTGTGGTTATCTCCTCAGCACGGTGGGAGTGGACCGTTTAGGTTCACGAGGTCAGGTGGTAGTGATTCTTTACCATTTGAGATTCGACATCCTAGTGTCGGTGCTGTGGATACTCTGCAGTTGGATGCCTTCATGGTTCTTCATTGTTCTTCACTGTTGGTTTCTTATCATAGCTTCTTTATTGTAGTCCTATATTAGAGTATCACATGTGATACCTAATATGGACATTGTACTTTTATGATAGTTTTATTATTACATACCCTGCGGCATGTGCAGTGGATGTTAGTGTATTAGTAATCATGGATGTCCATGAGATTTGTAATATTGCTGTAAATTGTAATTGTATCATTTATGTTATGGAATCTTTTGTTGTCTTTCTTTAGTTGTTTTATTTGTTCTTAAGTAATTCTACGTCATGGGACCCTCGAGTTTTGTAATCTACGTTGAATGTTGTTCAATGTGAATAAATGGTAATTGCTTCCGCACTATTGTGTATCTTGTATGTTAACTAAAAAAAAAAAATGTTCACCAAACTTAGTAGCAAGTTATAGGTTTTCTTCTCTTGGGTTCCCTAGCGGGGCGTTACAACAACAAATGAGAAACTTGTGTGCAACAAGACAATTGAATTATGAAGATGTAGGCACGTCATCTATGAGTTCCCAAGTTGAAGAGACATCATCATCCAATGTTTGAGGCACACCATTGTATCATGTTGAAGGCACACCATTATCTAATTCCCAAGGTGTGGGCAAAACCTTGTATCATGTTGAAGGCACACCATTGTCTACATCCCAAGGTGTACGCACCCTCTTTTACCATGTTGAAGGCACACAATTATCTACATCCCAAAGTGGAGGCACACAATTTTATCATGTTGAAGGCACACCATTATCTACATCCCAAGGTGTAGGCACAACATCGTGTCATGTTGAAGGCACTCAAGATGGTACGCAATTCACACAATATTTTTATGCTCCTAGAATTATTTATAGAAAGCCAAAATATTTGATTGATATTGATACTAACATTTTGCAAGAAATGCCTGACAAGATTCCCAAGCATACTTGTCAGAGAAATGCTAATCGTATTTGGAGATCATTTTTTGAGAATTTAAACGTGAAGGGAAGATGTCAACTATTTGTTGAAATGATGAGAAATCTGAAATTTAGGCCCATCATGAAGATTCTTGGGCTAAGAATGATGGATGAGTCAAGTGAAAAATCTATTGTAAAGAATCTACTAACTGCATATGAGAGTGTGGGTTCTACATCATGCACGAAAGATAGAAATGTCACATGATGTGTACTTACATCAACAATAGTAAGCACTCAAATGAAGAAATCTTGACTCATTAGAAAGACAAGAAAAACATTGAAAATAAGTAGAAAGTCTCTAATGAGAGGCTTGGGAAGGCGTCAAAGAATGGAAGATCCAAACAGCAATGAGTTATGGGAATTTTCCAATAGACTATCACGAAAAGATAAAGCAATTGTTGAAGCTTTGAAATCCTTGATTGAAGAATTTTGGAAGAATAACTCATGGGTATCTCCTAATCAAACAGATATTGTAAAAAGGAGAATTGGTAGTCAAATTTGTGTTCCACATCCAAAACATTTTTTGGATTCAACTCAGACACAATTCTTTGCAAAATTTATGCATATGTATCTTCAAATTAAAATTAGTTAGAGATATTTTGAAATGTGTAAACTTTTTTATGTGAAGATAAATCACACACACACAACTTGTTGTTGTAGGGTACATATTGAATTTTCTAACTATTTTGAAGTTTATAGGAATATATGTGTAGATTTGCACTCTAACAATGTTTTGCAAGATTGTAACATAAATGTCCCACCTAGATCTTCAAAGGAATTAATATCTACCATTTTGTGTGAAAGAGTGGATGGTCAACAATTTTACAATGCTTGAATGGTACATGCATAGATTGTAGAGGTTTGTGACATTTGCCAATTTGTCAACATATGGAGAGTACGCATGCAATCGGTAATGAAATAGTGGAATTTAGAAAATATAAGACCATGACATACAATCTAAAAGATGGAAAAAAGGATAAAAAATGTGATTTAGTAATTGAAAATATTCCAGTGTATCAGTTCACAGACATTTTTTGTAAAAAAATTATTTATGAGTATGCAAGGCATACACATAGAGTGTGATAGTTGGACATGCAATTCAAGTTGTGTAAGGACACATTCCCACTTGATACCATTGTTTCAATTGTGGACTTTGTAGAAAACTACACACTACAACCACAGAATGAGGTGCAAGAAAAGTATTACAACTCTCAACAGGCTGCTATATTTGTTCATATAGCATTCATGCATTCACCTAACAATACAGAAGAGAATAGTAAGATATTGAGGGACTATCATTTTTATATCAGCGATGATCACTCACATTCTACAGAGTTTGTACACAGTTGCTTTCAACTATTTTATGGTGATTTGGCTAATAGGGGCATATCATATCATCGACATATCATATGGTCAGATAATTGTGCATCACAATTCAAGAATTCTCAAATGTTTTATTGGTTGTGCAGGATGCATAAGATTACTGGAATTCAATATATGTGGAATTTCACAGAGGCCGGTCATGGAAAGGGAGAGCACGATGGTGCAGGTGCATGTATTAAAAAAGCCTTAGCACGTGAAGAATTAAAGTACAAAGAGTAAGAAACATTGTGAGATGCGAGATGTATTGTCTAGTGGTGTAATGCTACAATGGGTCTAGGTAATGAAGGTGAGTCTACGGTTCGTATATTTTTTGGTTGATGGATGAAACTAACATTGCACCATATGAGGATTGTTGTACACTAATAGAATCAAGTGAGCTACACTCTTTTAGAAGTTGTAATGTAGGTTCATGGAGTATCCACACACGACATATGGTGTGCTTTTGTTCATCATGTGTAGATGAAGATTGGGATGCGTGTAAGTAAAAGGAATGGGTTGACGAATGGTATACATGTATTTTGAGCCCACTTGCCTCCTATCATCCCTATGAATCACTACAATTGATAGAAATGGAATCATCCATTGACTTTGATCGCTTATCTAATCTAGTACAACTAGGTAAATTTTCCACATACAAATAATCTCAAATTTAGTACTTTATCATAAATAATTAGTAAACTAATGTCCTCATTATGTTTATATCATTACAGGCCATGTTTTTTTTGTTATTGCACCTGAAGACAATGAAGAACAGGCAGATTATTATTTGTGTCATTGTGTTGAGGCAAAAAAGAAATTGCGTCACTCAGTTATTGATGGTGAAGAATTAGAATACCCTATAGGAGCAGTGGTTGTAAATTGTACATGGTTTAGACGGTATGCTATGAAGAACCCTAGGTTGTGGTTGTTCAAGGATTGGGAGACACAGAAAGATTCTTCATTATTCAAACCTCATTGTTGCAACAAATGTCCACTTGATCAAATATGGGGGAAGACTACATAATAAAACTTTTTGGATGGTCCGTGAGTCAGACCACGAGGCAATACTTGAGACAATCAAGGTTAGGGCATATCCAATTGGTTCATTGGACTAAATGGAGATACAAAATATTGTAATGTCAAATCTATTTGAATACATGTACATATAACATGTATATTTATATAGGACTGTAAATTGGGTGGACTGTAAATTGCTCATGCATTACCCTGTATGTATAACGGGAAGTTTGTAAGATTTAATGACAATGTTTCTCTTCTATTTTTTGGGGAAATACAAGAGGTTTTCTCTACTCAGCTCTTTCCTCTCGGTGCTCCTAATGAGCTGAGTTATAAAAATATTTCTCATTATTAATAAAAAAACTTTATGATTTTGGTGCACCTTAAGAGGACTATTCATGATGGTTTCACAAATAAGTATATAGTGCACAAAGATGGAAACAAGTACAATGTCAAAGTTCCACCACATTCCTCAGTTAAAATGAGAAACAAGTACGCTACTAATCATTCAAACCATCAATTATAGAATCAAACCATTTTTTCCAATAGCTTCAAATGGTTGGGTAAATGCTAGTGGCAACATCGTTTGGCACATAGACTCTCTCAAAAATTGTCAACCACTCTGGACCGAAGTGTCCCTCAAGGTCCCTTCAACATTAAATTGGAAATATTTTTGGGGTCATATCTCAGAGCTCATGCAAGGTAGCATCAAACCGTCAAGTTCTACAAGACCATGTTGCCAAGGCCTACAATAACCTATCTCAGTTTTCAAAGATTCAAGTTTGTTTATATTTGGCAACACATTCTTGGTTGATGTCAAAACTTGAAGTGGTCCTCAGTTGAAGTGAGCAACTTTGTGTATCATTCAAACTGTCAGTCATAGCATCAAACCGTCTGTGCCAATAGCTCTGATTGGCTAGGTAAATGCTAGTAGCAACCTCATTTGGCACACAGACTCGCTCGAACATTGCTGACCACTCTAGACCGAAGTGTCCCTCAAGGTCCCTTCAACATAAAATTAGTGATCTTTTCAGGGTCATATCTTGGAGCTCGTACAAGGTAGCATCAAACCTTTAGGTGCTACAAGATCATGTTTTCAAGGCTTGAAATAACCTATCTAAGTTCTTAGAGATTCAAGTTCATTTATATTTGGCAACACATTCTTGGTTGATGTCAAAACTCAAAATGTTCCTCAGTTGAAATGAGCAACACTGCGTATCTTTCAAACCGTCGATCGTAGTATTGAACTATTTATGCCAAAAGCTCTGAATGACCGTGTAAATATTAGTGGCAACCTCATTTGGCACATAGACTCACTCAAACTCTATTGACCACTCTGAACCGAAGTGTCCCTCAAGGTCCCTTTAGCATGAAATTGGTGATCTTTACAAGGTCATATCTCAGAGCTCATGCAAGGTATCATCAAACCATGAGGTTCTATAAGACCATGTTGTTGAAGCCTACAATAACCTATCTCATTTTTTAGATATTCGAGTTCATCTATATTTGGCAACACATTCTCACTTGATGTCAAAACTCAAAGTGTTCCTTAGTTGAAATGAGCAACATTACGTATCTTTCAAACCATCAGTCATAGCATCGAACCGTCTATTCCAATAGCTCCTAATGGTTGGGTAAATGCTATTGGAAACCTCAATTGGCACATAGACTCACTCAAACATTGCTGACCACTAGTCTGGGCCGAAGTGTCCCTCAAGGTGCACTCAGTATGAAATGGGCGATCTTTACGAGGTCATATTTCAAAGCTCGTGCGAGGTAGCATCAAACCATAAAGTGCTATAGGACCATTTTACCAAGGCCTACAATAACCTATATCAATTTTTAGAGATTCAAGTTCATTTATATTCAGAAACACATTCTCGGTTAATGTTAAAACTTGAAGTGTTCCTCAATTGAAATGAGCAACATTGTGTATCTTTCAAACCTTTGGTCGTAGCATCGAACTGTCTATGCCAATAGCTCTGAATGGATGAGTAAACATTAGTGGAAACCTCATTTGGCACACAAACATGCTCAAACACTACTGACCACTTCGGGCCAAAGTGTCCCTCAAGGTTCTTTCAGCACGAAATCAGTGATCTTTATGGGGTCATATCTTGGAGCTCGTGTGAGATAGCATCAAACCATTAGGTGCTACAAGACTATGTTGTCGAGGCCTATAATAACCTATCTCAATTTTTGGAGATTAAAGTTTGTTTATATTTGGAAACACATTCTTAGTTGATGTCAAAAATCAAAGTGTTCCTTAGTTGAAATGAGCAACATTGTGTATCTTTCAAACTGTCGGTCGTAGAGTTGAATCATCTATTCCAATAGCTCCAAATGGTTAGGTAAACACTATTGGCAACCTCATTTGGCACACAGACTTGCTCAAATGCTTCCGACCACTCTAGGCTGAAGTGTCCCTCAAGGTGCACTCAGCATGAAATCAGTGATCTTTATGGTGTCATATCTTAGAGCTCATGTGAGGTAGCATCAAATTGTCAGGTTCTACAAGACCGTGTTGCCGAGGCCTATAATAACCTAACTCAGTTTTCAGAAATTCAAGTTCGTTTATATTTGGCAACACATTCTCAGTTGATGTCAAAACTTGAAGTTTTCCTCAATTGAAATGAGCAACATTACGTATCTTTCAAACCATCAGTCTTAGCATCGAACTGTTTGTGCTAATAGCTCTGAATGGTCGAGTAAATGCTAGTGACAACCTCATTTGGCACACAGACTCACTTGAATGCTATTGACCACTTTGAACCAAAGTGTCCCTCAAGGTCCCTTCAACATGAAATTGGTGCTCTTTACGAGGTCATATCTCGAAGCTTGTGTGAGGTAGCAACGAACTGTCATGTGATACATGACCTTGTTGCCGAGGCCTACAATAACCTATCTCAGTTTTTAGAGATTCAAGTTCTTTTATATTTGAAAACACATTCTTGGTTGATGTCAAAACTCGAAGTGTTCCTTAGTTGAAATGAGCAACATTGCGTATCTTTCAAACTGTCGGTCGTAGCATCAAACCGTCTGTTCGAACAACTCTGAATGGCTAGGTAAATGCTAGTGAAAACTTTATTTTTCACACAGACTCACTCAAATGTTGTCGACCACTCCAGGTTGATGTGTCCCTCAAGGTGCACTTAGCATAAAATTAGTGATTTTTACAGGGTCATATCTTGGAGCTCGTGTGAGGTAGCATCAAATTTTTAGGAGCTATAGGACCATGTTGAGGCCTACAATAACCTATCTTAGTTTTAGATATTCAAATTTCTTTATATTTGGTAACACATTCTCGGTTGATGTCAAAACTTGAAGTATTCCTCAGTTGAAAGGACCAACATTGCGTATCTTTTAAACTGTCAATCGTAGCATCAAACCGTCTACGCCAACAACTCTGAATGGATGGTTAAATGCTAGTGGCAACCTCATTTGGCACACAGACTCACTCGAACACTGTCGACCACTCCAAACCAAAGTGTCCTTCAAGATGCCCTCAGCATGAAATCGATGATCTTTACGGGGTCATATCTTGGAGCTCGTGAAAGGTAGCATCAAACCATCAAGTGCTACAAGACCATGTTTCTGAGGCCTACAATAACCTATCTCATTTTTCCAGGATTCAAGTTTTTTTTATATTTGGAAACACATTCTTGGTTGATGTCAAAACTTGAAGTGTTCCTTGGTTGAAATGAGCAACATTGTGTATCTTTCAAACTGTTGGTCGTACCATTGAACCATCTATGCCAACAGCTCTGAATGGCTAGGTAAATGCTAGTAGCAACCTCATTTGGCACACAGACTTTCTCAAATGCAGCTGACCACTTCGAATCAAAGTGTCACTCAAGGTCCCTTCAGCATGAAATCGGTGATCTTTACGGGGTCATATCTCGGAGCTCGTACAAGGTGGCATCAAACTATTACATGCTACAAGACCGTGTTGCCGAGGCCTACAATAACCTATCTTATTTTTTGGAGATTCAAGTTCTTTTATATTTGGCAACACATTCTCGTTTGATGTCAAAACTTGAAGTGTTCCTTAGTTGAAATGAGTAACATTGTGTATCTTTCAAACCATCAGTCGTAGCATCAAACTGTCTGTTCCAATAGCTCCAAATGGCTAAGTAAATGCTAGTGGTAACCCTGTTTGGCATATAGACTCACTCAAACATTGTTGACCAGCTCGGGCTGAAGTGTCCTTCAAGGTGCACTTAGCATGAAATTAGTGATCTTTACGGGGTCATATCTCAGAGCTCGTGTGAGGTAGAATCAAACCATTAGGTACTACAAGACCGTATTGTCAAGGCCTACAATAACCTATCTAGGTTTTTAGATATTTAAGTTTGTTTATATTTGGTAACACATTCTCGGTTGATGTCAAAACTTGAAGTGTTCCTTAGTTGAAATGAGCAACATTGCGTATCTTTCAAATTGTCAGTCCTAGCATCGAACCTTCTTCGCCAACAAATCTGATTGGTTGGGTAAACACTAGTGGCAACCTCATTTGGTACATAGACACACTCAAACATTGCCGACCACTATGAGCTGAAGTGTCCCTGAAGGTCCCTTCAACATAAAATTAATGATCTTTATGGGGTTATATCTTGGAGCTCATGCGAGGTAGCATCAAACTGTCAAGTGCTAAAATACCATGTTGTTGAGGCCTACAATATCCTATCCCAGTTTTTAGATATTCTAATTCAGTTATATTTGGCAACACAATCTTAGTTGATGCCAAAACTCACAGTGTTCCTCAGTTGAAATGAGCAACATTACGTATCTTTCACACTGCCAGTCGTAGCATTGAACCATCTATGCCAACACCTTTGATTGGCTGGATAAACGCTACTAGAAACCTCATTTGGCACACAGACTCATTCAAATGATGTTGATCACTCTGGGCCAAAGTGTCCCTCAAGGTGCACTCAACATGAAATCGGTGTATCTTTCAAACTATCAGTCGTAGCATCGAACCGTTTGTGCCATCATTTTGAAGTACTTTAGATTCAATTACTAACTCTTTGAGTGTATTCTACATGATTGACCTGTAGCAGCAGTGGGTTTGTGCATTGAACATAGGATGAATTAGGTAGATCCATCTAATTTCTATGGTTACTATGGCTATGGGATGGATCCAACACTTGTATATTATGTAATTTTCCCTTATTATGTAGGATTTTAATAAATATGATGGGTAATTAATAAATTGTGCAAGTTGACACAGTAAAAGGTGCACAAAGTAAGGGCCATGGGTGTAGCAGAAGGAGTTTGGGCTGAATGAGAGGGTGTTTTTCCTTTCTAATGTGTTAGGACATATTGAGGACATGGTGTAGTATCAAAGAGTGGATCCCATAAGAGATTTTTAAGCAATTAGTGAGAAAGTCCTAGTTATAGGCTTGATTTGGTGAGGGTTTGTGAGTTGGGGTATGTGTAGAGGCTCCATGGCCTAAAGGATGTCAAAATCCTTGGTTTTAATTCATTTCAAGAGACTCTAGTAAGTGGCAAGGTGGGAGATATAACCATGATCAGGTTACTTTGTAAAATGGGGCTATTAGGCATAGACATGAAAATGGAGTAGCAGTTTTTGGAGGAGAAGTTTTGAAACAAATGGGCTTGGTTTAAACATATGTTTAATAAATTGGAAAAGGGTATTTGGATCCCTAATTTTTTTGGGGATTCATTTAAAATAATTTGGACAAATATACAAATTTCTTGTTGGATAGGGTTAGTAGGACAAGCCTAAAGAGAGCAGTTGGTTAACCACTAAAGATTATGAGTTTGAATATGCGACATGAGATGTTTGGAGTATTTTGAGAACCTTTTAAGGTTTTGGGTTGGGTCTTGGATTTAATCCTTGGTTCAAGGAAAGATTAGAGTGTTATTACAAAACAAATGAGAAATCTGATATTCTCCTATGAAGATTACAAATCCACCACTAGCCTCTGCATCAAAATGAAACATTCATATTCTAATAAAGTTTAAATCATACAATAATAATATACATCAATAAACATACAAGTATAACTATAAGGCATGGGAAATTTACAAAGTATAAGAGATCCACATAAACATAAATTAGTATACATCAATACACCAAACACATGAATTGCATACCTAAAACATAAAAAAAAAATATTCGTAGGGCATGAAGCCAAATATATATGTCCAATAATGTCGTACATTGAACATATCCAATACAGTTAAATTGGATTCCTCAAAGAAAAATGGATGTACAATGTATCACTTATACAATATACAAAAAAATATGTCCACTAATACCATATAGGCATACAATCTATATCCCTAATCTAGTCCTTTCCTTCCAGGGGAAGAAAACAAATCCTGAGGTGTCTTTGATCATCATGTCGATGGAGATGCAGTGGATGTTGTAGTCTTCCAAGTGCGCTCACTAGTCCTCATGTCTAGACTCTTCTGTAGCTTGAGCTGATAAAAAAAATTTAAGCATCAATAACTAATATACATCAAAATTGAATTATACAATGACATAAAATAGAATATTCGCTTGCCGCTAGCAAATAGTCACTATGTACATCCACCAAAGGTGCATGCTGATGATCTGGAGTAATAAGTCCCTACAATAATGATCAAAATAATAATTAAAATACATACATGAATATCATTATAAAATTCAATACAAAATATTAAAATAACAATTAAAATTAAGTGATATCTTTCATACCTCAATCAGTGCTTCAGAATTAGCTACTCCATGATCCAAAGTATCACGAACAGAAGGAGGAGTCTCTGATGTCAATAACTAAAAATGAACAATAAAAGTAATATGTAGTTATCAAGATTACATATATTTTTTACAACCCTACTAATGAATAAATGGTACCTCTGTGAATGTTCCACCACGTCCTTCGATGTGCAGTGTCAATGTCAAAGCTCCAACATTAAACTAGTGCACATGTACATGACAATTTATAAGACAACCATTCATATAAGAACGTACTACTAACATGTTAATTATAATGCATTATTACATATATACTTGTGGACTCAATGATGACATCACAAAGTCAAGTGAAGGAATGTGATTACCGAAATGACCACTTTGCCTCTAGATTTTGATCATAATTTATCTAGTAATTTAGTTATTCATTCATTTATTAATTAAATATAATCAAGTAAATCAAATTAACATGCAAATAAAGATGCCTCAAGGAAAGTGGCACGATTCCCTTCGTTGTCCACCAATGAACTAATGCACATGCACAATAAGTTATGATATAATCATTCATATAATTACATAATAATCAAATATATTAATTAAAATTCTTTATTTGATACATACTTGTGGAGTTTACGACGAAGTGTAGAACGAGACTAGAGTATCATTGCCACTGCCATCGAAACTCTTGCCCTGAATTTTGATCATAATCAATAGATACTAAATTAATTAGTTAGTCTTTTATAAGTGAAATATGATCAAATAAATTTAATAGACTTGGAATTATTTACCTGTGTGTCAATGTCAAATGTCATATTTAGAAAATCATCAGTCATCATTCCATGATCCTCTTCCTCTCTCTCGGTAGTAGCAAATGTACACAAGGATCCACATGACCAAAAATTATGCCCCCTCAAAGATTGAGCATGGTGACCCTCAATTAAAGGAGTGGCACACTTAATGAGAGCCTCTATCAGAGCACTAATTGTGCCTAGTGTATCCACCTCTACATGTTCCTTATCAACGAAAGGAATACTAACTTGATCCACCTGTGGCTTGCCAATAGGAACCCTAGGTGTGTTAGGGTCACGATGTACTCCTACTCTATCAAATGATGACCCCCCTCCTCTACCCTGAGAATCTAGAAAGTCAAAATAATTTGGCACCTCCTTGAGTGCAAACTCGCAATAGAGTTTCCTCAAGAAATATATAGGAACCTCATGATTATTACAGAGAGGGGAATCAAAGACCATCTACCATCTCTCTCAAAAGTTGTTTTTTATGTCTTCATTCAAGCACCAATAAATTGGGAACCTCTTTGTTTTAGTTCTAAGAGTATCAGTGTCCCCTGGTTTTTTAAAGAGTTTGCAAATGTCATATTTTGTGATTTTTTTCTTTTTTATGTCCTCACATGACAATTTATTTGCATAATATGGTTTATGTTCTTCTCTTTTATCATGTCATAAATTAATTTTCCCACTAACTAAGCCTACGTGGGTCAAGATTGATTCCAATGATTTTTCAAGTCTTTCCCTTCCAGGATTTGTAACAATAGAATCTTTTAACCTCCTAATTAAAGATTATAATTCTTTTTTCCCTCTTTCACTTTGGTTGATCAAATTTTCCTGTGATCTAGGAGGAGGTTTCTCAATTGGTGGAGGCAGTTGAGGTTCATTTTCTTAGTTATTTTCTTCATTCATTTGATCAGGAGGAGAAGATGGAGGGTTTGGTTGAGGTTTTTTTTCAAGGATATCATTTCTTCCTAGCAATTAAATCAAAATCAATTTTCAAATATTAATTACAATTAAAATCTAAAAAAATAAATTTTAAGAAAATAAATTACTTCAAAACTGAAATTTTAATACACATAAGAGCCATTCTTTATCTAATTTGATGAATTGAACAAGAAAAATGGATTTGTACACACGCTCTAGGAAGCCCTGTTTCATTGCAAACACAGATTTGTGGGATAAAAATGGGCCTTTGAAAGGAAACCAAAAATATTTATAATCTTTACATAGCGTGTGTGTGCTATAGTGCACACGCGCTATGTTTTGAATTTCCCAAGCCTAAGGCTTGGGCAACCCAAGCCATAGCATGTGTGCACAATAGGGTGCATGCTCTTTAGTGCGCACGTGCTTTAGTCTATACACACTATGGCCATTGGGGAGCCAAAAAGGAATGTGGCACCTTTTTGGTTCCCCATCTTTGTGCATATACCCTTGTACTGACCTCCAATGTCCCAAATTATCAAATGATGAAAAATGAATGGCTACATGATTAGTGACTTCACTCATCTCTTAGGCTACATTTCATTCTAGGGCTACATTTAGTTTTTCATTTCTGGTCTCCCTTGAGATATTCTTTATTTCCATCCTTCCTTTCTCTCCGTCGAGACATTTGACTGCAAATTCTTATTATTTTGATCCTATTTACTGGATCAAAATCAAAATTTGAGATCATTTAATTGCCAAATATAGTTTACTGCTGACGTTATCGCTTCTAGCTTGCTTCCACCTTCTTTTCTTGGACTTATGAGGCTGATATTTTCCCCTTGTACCTCATTTGCATTTCAATCTAAAGGGGGCATGACAATATCGAAAATATTTTCATCAATCAATTCTCCTAATCTACAAATCTAGTAATTGAACCAAATCTTAAATTGATCAAGTCAATCAAGACTAAACATCATCTCTTGGGGCATCTCAGCTCATCACTTCATATCAAGTTGAGATTCTCCACATCTCCTTTCTGAAAGAGTGTTCACATCACTTCATATTAGTTCACTTGGACAGGCATCTTTTTTATCACTTGGGGCATATCAGGTTCATTAGGACCCATACCAATCTAGTATTGTCTCTTAGATGATTAGCTATCTCAATCTCCTTGGACATATATTTAGTCTCCTCGCTTTATATTAGGCTGGGTATTCTTATCTTGCTTATCAATCTTTGTTCGATTAGGTTCGGAGTCAGATTTCTATCAGTCATCTTGACATCATCATTCTTTGACTCAATGTGTTCCCAGATCACTCTCACATTAGTCAAAGAGGGGAAAATTTAATAACCTAAAATTGGTCTAGTAGAACTTGAACCCCCCTTTTTAATCAAATTGCCTCTTTACTAGGCACAATTGTGCAGAGTGGCCCTTAAAATCCCCTTTGTTGGAAATATTCATAAATTAACCGAGTTACTGAGAGGGGAGGGGTGAATCAGTAACTCCAAATTTTCTTACAATTTTAGATGTATTAACATGTAATTCACTTTAACCTCTTGCATACAGAAAGCATGAAACTTAAAGGCATTCACAATAATGATACATAGATTTGGTTACCCAGAAACCTTCCAAAAGAAAGTAAAACTGGGGTGGGGATGAAACCCACAAAGTTTTAATACTGCAGAATAAAGTTGGCCGGTTAAGGCTTACAATTTGATCACTTCTGATGATCTGCCCTGTTAGGAGCAATAAGGATTGCTAAATCCACCCTGTTAAAGGATTTACAAACATACAGTGAAGTATGCACTCGGTAAAGAGATTTTTACAAAGACTGTTAAGTCTACCCGGTTAAAGGATTTAGTACTGATTCACCTGTTAGAATGAAACAGTAGATCTCTGCTATGCAACTGGATTGCTGATTGAGATTCGTTGATGTACTGATCACCTTCTGTGATGAATTTGTCTTTGCTGTTCCTTATACTTCTGAAGCCTTCTGTAATTCGCTTATCTCTGCCTTTCTTTTTCTTTCACATATATTCTACTTCATACATTTCATTCCATCTTTTTATTTTTACAACATTGTTTATATACAAGTCTTAAACAATTAATTACAATTACAATTACACAGTCGGCTTGACAAATAAACATAAGTGCTACTAAGTCGGCCAGAGTATGGTTACACGGTTCCTGCAAACTGACTCGGTGACTTTCTGATACTCAGCGTCCACTGCATTACTCGGCATCATCATGCACTCGGTAGAAGTGAAGGCACAGTTCATACTGATCACTCGGTAGGTTTTGAACTCGGTAAATACTGGTGACTCGGTAGACATGATGTTACTCGGTTTACATTGTCCTGTTCGGTTTGTACTAACTTCCTCGGTTTGCACTGTTTGCTCGGTTTGCACTGTCTGCTCGGTTTGCACTGTCTGCTCGGTTTGTATCCAGAATGCAAATAAGTGTTGTCACTAGTGGCAATTCTGCTTAATGCCAACAATCTCCCCCTTTGGCATTAGTGACAAAAACACTTATTGGCCAAAATTTATATACACGAATCATGCTGAGTTTTATTTTGATTTTTCAAAATTTGTCTTTGTTATAGAGCTTTATACATTGTCTCCCCCTTTCAATGTGCTAACTGTTTCTTATACAAATCTATACATATCTCTCCTTCTATACATATCTCCCCCTTTTTGACGATAATGCCAAAGGTGCATATACAAGTTATTTACAGAGAGAATCCAAAATTTGATAGGAAATCAGAATGTACCTTCATTATTAGTGCCAGGGTTCTGTCCCAACTTTCTTGCAGAATCTTACATGTTTGTATAGCAATTTGGACTTCTGCAGAGAGTTCAATCATGTGATCTGCTATAGAGAACTGATTGTCATGAATCAATGTTTTGGAATGTTCAATGTACTTATACATTGTATTCATGATGGGAAGGATCATGTGTTGGATGTCTAGCAGTGTGGACCGGATCCTTGAGTCTTCTTTCAGTAGATCAGACTGCATATTAGATAGGTGTGAGATTTTCATGTGATGAGCAGAGCTTGAACTTGGTTCAAGTTGCAGCTTCTGTATGCTAATCTTCATATCCTCATCCATTTTATTCATTTTATCTTTAACATCCTTTGTGAACTCGGCAATATTGCACAGTCTGGCCAAAAGAGAGGTAGCATTCGAATAGATAGATTCAATGTTAGACAAAACTGAAGACAATTCCACTTGGTTAATAGCTATGTGCTGAGCAATGTGCTCAAGCACTTTATTGTTGAATCTCTTCTCGGCTCTTTCAACTAACTTTTATGTCCCGGATGAGTCCTCATTGTATTTCTCAACTGCTTCTGCTAATTGTAACAAAACATGCTGGGAGGAGTCTACTTTAATGCCTAATGCATCAGACAAAATGTCCTTAGCATCCTTGATGATTTGATACTCCTTGTCTCTCTCCTCTTTAAGCTTCTTTTGTTTTGCTTTCCTTTGGAGGATCTCACCTATATTCTGCATTTGGTCCGCTGAGAGATTTGCAAAATCTAATGTAGGAATTTCTATCTCTTCATCTAGGTCTATATCCTCAACTATATTCTTACCCAAAAATTTTATACTCGGTAGAGCCTTAGGCTTATCTGTACTTAATGCTTTGGTAGTAGTGACAGTAGATAAAGTAGGGCTGGCTATAGATACTGGCATACTTTCTACTGGAGAACTTAAAATATTTACACTTCAGGATTCAAAAGCTGGAAAACTTACTGCTGGAAAACTTGATGGTGTAGGAGACTGCAGCTCGGTAGAAGAAATGGTAGCTGCCTCTGATGTTGCTAGGGATGATTGGACAAATGTGGAAGTTGTCACAACCATGCTTGAAGGTGTCTCTGGGCTGGATGTAGAAACTTTCACTGGAGAGGTAGGAAGGGATGCAATGACTTCTGCTGCTATCCTCACAGTATCATCTACCTCAGTGTCTTCTTCTTGTTCATCACTATCATCTTCAATATCTTTTATTATGACTGTTTCAATACTCGGTTGGTGAAGGTGGTATATGTTCTTCCATGTGGCATTTGCAGCCTTCACAACCGATTCAATATTGTTGATCAAAATCAAACAAGTATTGAATTTCAATGTCATCTTATTTTCATTTTCTTTTAATGCCTTCTTTACTTCATCATTATTCAAGCTTGGCATCAACTGTCTCAGGTTTTGATCAAATATGTCTATCACCGTTTGCCTTGCATTGCTCCATCTCATTTTTATTGGATTCAATAGAACTGCTGGAACCTGTGGGGCAATTTCTTCAGGAGAGTATTTCCACTGTCCCATCTTCTCAATAATAGCATCTTCTATTTCCTTCTGTTCTGCTTCCGATCTGGTTTCATATCTCAAGGATTTTATGTTACTTACTCCAGATCCTGATCCATCTCTAAAGAGTTTGAGCTTTTCTTGAAGGTTTAGAGGAGGCCTTTTGAATACTATGTCTTTATCTGCCTTGTCTGCCTTGCCTCTTGTATTTCTCCTTGTAAACACAGCAGTCGGAGGCATAGTTGCCTTAGTGATGAAAACTTTTTCTTTCTTCTTTGCAGGTTCTGGTTCCTCTATTTTCTCATCCTTTTCTTCTTCTTTTTCATCTTTTTCTTCTTTGTCCTCGGTTATCATTTGCATTTTGGCTATCCTCTTCTTTCCTTTGTTTACCGCCTGTGGAAGCTTTATGCTTAGTTCAATTCTCACCTTAGCTTCATCATATGTTCCAAAATATGGAGCTTTGGGATTGACAGGCTGATTTAGAAGAGCTTCAATGATATTCTTGGTTTATTCAATATTTACCTCATAAGGAAGAGGTTTTACATATACAGTCCTCGGTTTAACTGCTTGAATATGCACATTATCACAATCCACCATAAAACAGATGTCATCTTTGTAATCTTCCACCAACTTTTGTGGAATCCGGAATCTGTCATTCATTTTCTCTTTGAAAGACTCAAAATAATTATCCATGATGCTTTCAAAGTTTTCACCCATTTCTGTGATGTATTCATTTATTTCATAGAGGACTGGCACATCTTTTCTCCATACAACTTTTCCTTTAGAAGGGAAGAATTTCTGAACATAGAAGAATAAACAGACCAACAAGGATCCAAACTTACATGGATTGTTTTTGGAAGTTTTAATGCTTTCCATGTTTTTGTTAAACTGTTTCAACAATAAGTCTGCTAGGTCAAATGTCAAGTTGTTCTTGACCACTTTGTATGCTAGGTCAATAGCTTCATAGGAGACGCTGTTCTGTCGACTAGAACTGTAAATCTTATGGGCAATGATGTGTGTACCAAACTTCAGTTCAGCGTCGGTAATGCTGCTAACTTTCATGCCTCTACCATCCCACTCGGCTAGGGTTTTCTTCTCTAGTTCCGTCCGACCTAGGGTTTTGGTAGTTTTAGCTTTGTTCAACATGGGAAGACCGGTGACTTGTTGAATCATCTTCTTTGTAATCTCAATAGGTTGCTCAAGCCAAATCTTGCCATCATGTACTCGACTGAGAATGTACCTAACCCATTTATCTCAAAAGTTTCGAGGTAGATGTGCAATGTGAACTAAACCTTTATCTTCCAGATGTTTGTGCTCGGGTTTCAGAATACCATCCACACATAGTTCCTCACGCACAATATCTAGTTCTAGGTTCCCCATTTCATGAATTGAACAGTTAAAATGATTGTGGATATCGTTAATAAGCAGTACCTTAGGAGGAATCTAAGATTGAGCTCCGTTCGGATCTAGGGCTGCTGCAATTGCGGGCACGATCTTGAAACCTGGTGCTTTCCACTCCCCTTGGACTAACATATCAGATCCTTTCTTCATTGAAGTGCTGGATGATGCCATGGTAGCTCACAGAAAATTCCTTTCGCAAAAGTATTGAATCGCCGGGTTGCTCTTGAAATTTTCTGCTCTCAAAGTGCTAAAGATTTGCGGTGAAGAATGAGTTCGATTACTTGCTTTTTGTTTACAACTCTGTCATTAATGCTCATTTCAAATTAGGGTATGAGTTCTGATAGACTGTCACCCACTAAGAATTAATTGCTCGGAAAAGACTTCGCAACTCGGTGAACTCGAGAATTCATATTGCTCTGACCTCGCTCGGTAAAGACGGGTACCGACCTTGCTCGGTGAAGACTGATACCGACCTTGCTCGGTGAAGACTGATACCGACCTTGCTGTGATCTCACTGCATCTTGCATGCTGATTTAGATTTTTTTTTTTTAAATTCAGTTCTGGAACTGCTTGAGATTGGTCTATGAGAATAAAGTTCCAGTGCTTTCTTGGAAATTTAGTTTGAGTCGGTAGAGCCATCCATTCCATTACTTGGACTGGATTGCTCGGTAGCTTTAGGAATCCATTTTTGTCTCACCTGCTTCCTGACCTTAGTTGCTTCATTCTTCTTTCCTTCTTCAATTTCACTAGCATTCATGCAGTTTCTGGCTATGTGACCGAGTTTAGTACATTTGAAACATCTTACGGTAGTATCTCTTTTCCTTAGATGATGTTTTATGCAATTCATGCCAATGTGTCCATATTCTCCACAGTAATGACATCTACACCAGGTGTTGTAGTCCCATCCAAACATTGCTTTCATAATTTGTTCTGCTGGATTAAATGTCTTGGATCTGCACTCAGATGCCTTGTGACCTTGTTTGTTGCACTTGTGACAATTACCTCTGAATCTAGGTTTTTCCCTGCATTCATTTGCTTTATGACCAGGTTGATTGCAGCTATAACATTTTCCATTGAATTCTGCTTTTTCATTGTTCCAACATTTATTTGAAGTATGTCCTATTTTACCACAATGATTACAAGTAAGTTTTTGATTTCTTTGAGTACCTTGCTTAGAGGATTCGCCTTCTCCTTTGTATCCAAGTCCTGCTTTTCCTTTTTGCCTATGAAGATTTCGTTCATACAGCTGATTCAAGTCTTCTTGACTTTTCAGCATTCCTTCATTGATTTGTTTTTCAGCGTTTAGGTCATCCACCAATCTTAGATTGATTTCCTTTTCAGATCTTAGTTCTTCTCTTGTGCTTTCTATTTCTGATCTTAGATTCAGAATTTCTTCATTTGTATGAGAGATCTGATCAATTAGGTTCTCTAGCTGAAGGGTTTTATTTTGGACTTCAATGTTTCTTCCATCTAATTCATCTTTCAACTTGTTTCTTTGTTCCAAGATCTCACAGAATCTTGTAGAGTGTAGTTCTTGTTCTCTTTTCAATTTTCTCACTTCTTCCTACAGAGACCCATTCTTTTGTAGGAGTTCTTTGACAGCATTGTTTGCTTCATCTGAGTTATTTGAGGGAAGAAGATCTTCAATCTTTTCTTCAATGTAATTCTGATCATTCATCTGATTTGCAAGTTCCTTCCTTCTTCTTAGGGATTGGGAAAGATGTTCTTTTGCTTCTTTGAGTTTAGCTATGGCCATTTCCAGATCTAGCTTTTCATTTTCAATCACCTTGTTCAGTTTGAATACCTCCATTGTCCTGGATCTTTGCTCAAGCTAGTTAAGCTTTATCTTGAGAACCAATGCTGCTCTGATACCAATTGTTGGAAATATTCAGGAATTAACCGAGTTACTGAGAGGGGAGGGGTGAATCAGTAACTCCAAATTTTTTTACAATTTTAGATGTATTAACATGTAATTCACTTTAACCTCTTGCATACAGAAAGCATGAAACTTAAAGGCATTCACAATAATGATACATAGATTTGGTTACCCAGAAACCTTCCAAAAGAAAGTAAAACTGGGGTGGGGATGAAACCCACAAAGCTTTAATACTGCAGAATAAAGTTGGCCGGTTAAGGCTTACAATTTGATCACTTCTGATGATCTGCCCTGTTAGGAGCAATAAGGATTGCTAAATCCACCCTGTTAAAAGATTTACAAACATACAATGAAGTATGCACTCGGTAAAGAGATTTTTACAAAGACTGTTAAGTCTACCCGGTTAAAGGATTTAGTACTGATTCACCTGTTAGAATGAAACAGTAGATCTTTGCTATGCAACTGGATTGCTGATTGAGATTCGCTGATGTACTGATCACCTTCTGTGATGAATTTGTCTTTGCTGTTCCTTATACTTCTGAAGCCTTCTGTAATTCGCTTATCTCTGCCTTTCTTTTTCTTTCACATATATTCTACTTCATACATTTCATTCCATCTTTTTATTTTTACAACATTGTTTATATACAAGTCTTAAACAATTAATTACAATTACAATTACACAGTCGGCTTGACAAATAAACATAAGTGCTACTAAGTCGGCCCAAGTATGGTTACACGGTTCCTGCAAACTGACTCGGTGACTTTCTGATACTCGGCGTCCACTGCATTACTCGGCATCGTCATGCACTCGGTAGAAGTGAAGGCACGGTTCATACTGATCACTCGGTAGGTTTTGAACTCGGTAAATACTGGTGACTTGGTAGACATGATGTTACTCGGTTTACATTGTCCTGTTTGGTTTGTACTAACTTCCTCGGTTTGCACTGTTTGCTCGGTTTGCACTGTCTGCTCGGTTTGCACTGTTTGCTCGGTTTGCACTGTCTGCTCGGTTTGCATTGTCTGCTCGGTTTGCACTGTCTGCTCGGTTTGCACTGTCTGCTCGGTTTGTATCCAGAATGCAAATAAGTGTTGTCACTAGTGGCAATTCTGCTTAATGCCAACACCCTTTGCATTAAAAAATAATTTTTTTTATATCAAGCTTATACTATGGTCTAATTTCTAGAGCTTGCATATTTATTTAATTGCTAAAATATTTATTTTAATATAAAGTTCCTATACTTTAATTAAAATAACACATTCACATGTGTGCACATACTTAATCTTGATTAATTAGCAATTAAAAGGGATTTTTGCTTTCAAAATTTCTAATTTTTCCTATTCTACCTAACATCTCCATTTTTCCTCTTAATCCTCATCACTCATCTCTACCTAACCTTGTATCTCCTAACATATCCCTTTTGCATCTTAATCCTCACCACTCATCTCTACCTAACCTTGCATCTCCTTACATCTTCCTTTTTCCTCTTAATCCTCACCACTCATCTCTACCTAACCTTGCATCTCCTTGCATCTCCTATTTCCTCTTCATCTCGATCACTCAATCCATTGCCTCTTAATCTCCACCCTCCATGCTTGAGGCAATTCCCATAAAAGGAAGCTCTTCCCTTGCTCAAGGGTCCTAATCTTGTAATCTTTTTATCTTGCATATTATGAATCTTGATAATTTACATTCTAGCTCTCTTGCATTCTTAGAATAATCTTGTCATTTGAATTCTTAATTTCTCTTATCTTTACTTCATTTTGTAGTTTAATCTTGCATTGTTAATCTAGTTTCCTTTCTTGCATTGCTTCAATTATATTGCTCTTGCATATTCATTCTAGAATAGTAGTTGTTTGTATTTATGATAGCTTAATATCTCATCCTAGCTTGTTAATCTTGCATCTTAGCTTCATTCCTATCTTTGAATCTTTCATTTTGGAGTTGTCAAGTCACTAATCCTATATTCCAATTTGATGAGCATCATGAGAGGGATTAAACTCACTTCAAATAGGAAGCTATGAGCCTCTTGATATTTCCTCTTCCATGGATTCTCTCAAGTGTAATGGTTCATAGAAGTGTGTCACACTTTTGATCACACAATACCAAGAGTTCTTACATGGTCAAATTTTGATTAAGATCATAAAATTTTGATGACTTTGAAGTTTTTAACAAAGATGCCAAACTAATTCCAAAGGGAGATATTGATACTCCTATAGTAATAGGGTTTGTAGCTATCATATAATAAAATAAAATAATTGTAGATTTGTGCAATAAGTGGAATAAGAGCTTTGGAATAGTATAGGGATATCTATTGAAGCTAGTTGACTTTTGAATATGATAAAATGTTAGTAAAAGTTTTAATTATTTTGAAGGTGAAAATATTGTATCATCTTAAAATGGAAGCACTTCTATGATAAGAACATTTAGCCCTCCGAGTAAGTGGTTTGGGATCATGTCGAAAACCTTGAATGGATATTCGACTTGGATCTAGCTTATTCTCCTATTCTGCCCCATTTTCCACTTCTTCCTGGCATTTTCCTGGCATCTTGGACTATGAACCTGATATTCTTGACCTCAGGGTCAAGGTCAACCTTTTTGGGTCAAGGTTGACCTCAATCCTAACCTGGTCAGGATCAACCTCAATCCTGACCTAGTCAAGAACAACCTCATCCTTGATCCTAGGGTCCGAGATCCTCGGGGTTAGCTTCCGGTTTCAGGGTTTCGTCAAAATCTTGCATTTTCCCTCTTCGGGGCCACTATTTCTCGGATTAAGTGTCAAATTCTCAAATTAATATTTGAGGTGGACCTTTCTCAATATTTGTATAGAATTCTTAATTTATTATTGGAGATTAGCCTTTCTCGATTTTTGTGTCTAATGCTCAAATTAACTTTGGGGTTGGCCTTACCTCAAATTTTGTAACAAGGCTCTTAAATAATTATTTTATTTCTATATTAAGGGTGGTCCCCTCCTAGAGTTTTGTGTCAAGACTTTAATTTAATTTCTTCTCCATGTGCACCTCTCTAGAGTTTTGTGTCATGGGCCCTTAATTATTGTTTTCTACGAGGCCCCTCTTGTGCCCTAGATCACTATAAAAGGGAGCCTTACTCTCTCATTTTATCATCACATTCTCACCAAGAAATATCTCAATCTCTCAAGCAAGAAGATCAAGCATTCAAGAATTCAAGCCTTAAAGCATTCAAGCATTCAATTCATCAAGGAGATCCATTAGTAGCCATTGAAGGATTCAAGCTCTATGGAGCTCTCTTGTTGAAGATCCATCCATTCAAGCCTCTTCCAAATTCAAGATCCATTCAAGATTGGTGTTGAAGATCTAAAGACAATTGATTGGAGACATCCTACATTTGATTCATCCATTCTTGTGGATTCAAGGATTTGAATCCTCCACAAGGGTTTCAACTCAAGCAAGGTGAATTGTTCCATTTGCTTTGTTTATGCACATTACAATTTCAATTCAATTTCAAGTTTAATTCTTAAATTGGAGTTTGACTAAGGAAAACCCCTCCCCCCCCCCCCCACCAACAAACAAAACCATTTTTTCTTGCAAGTACAGGTATGAAACTTTAGATCTGAGAGTAGATTTAGATACCCTTTTCAGTAAACTTTCGAGATCTGTGAACAAAATCAGAATCAGACTTCAGAATAAAAATGTAGCCTCTGACCTGGTCAGTTACAACCTCAATCCTGACTTGGTCAGTTACAACCTCAATTTTGACCTTTTATGAGGGTCAAAGTCAACCTGATCTCATCTCAGAAAAAGATTTATGGGTTTTGTAGATCTCACAGTTTCGATTTTGAATTGTAGGAATCAACAGTTTTTGAGATCGTTTGACAAGGTTTTTTAGCTGATTCTTTTTTGGAGGTAAGTACCTTTATTACTTCATTTCAATATTAATCATCTATATTTACTTTCTATATCAATACAATTTCATGTAAGTGTAAAATATTGGCTTTGGGGTCTCTTTTATGTGCAAACCATTGTTCTAGGACCTCATCCACATTTTACCCTATACAAATACAAGTGTGAATATGTTGGCTTGAGAGGAATGACACTCATCATTTTTATGATTAATATATTACAAAATATATTAACCATCAAATGTTAGTTATAGAATCATAAAGTGAATAATAAAAAAGATCTTTACATCAGTGTAGTACTTTCTCCTAGAAATGAAATATTTTTCAAAGTTATGAGCTACATGAAACTAGAGGATATAATTGTAAGAAAATAATTTCACATAAAGGGGTAAAAGTCATTTCACATTAGCAATATAGGGAAAATGATAATTGGGCATATTATTATCTAATTAAAAATGAAATAATTCCAAATATGTGACAAGAGGGAGATTAAGATGAGAAAATATTGATCAAGGATGAAACCATTTTAAATATCAAAATGCAAGTTAAAGTATACATGAAAATATGAGTACAAGAAGGGAATTACTTCTTCATAAAAAGTGCATAGCATTTTTACCTAGAGAATGAGTGATTTATTAGAACAATTTTCGTATGATGACCAAACAAAGTGATTGCAAGTTACAGTGGGGTGATAAATATTTATGTGTTAATAATTATTCACGGGATTAAGATTGAAGATTAGCCATATAATAAAATATTTCCTAGTGCAAAGTGGCTAATGGGTCTTATTACTAAAGGATGTAATGATTTTTTGGATCTTTTTTCCTTGCATGTCGATTAGATTGGACATGTTGATCATTGATTGTATGTGAATTTCTTGACTTATGGACTTTACATTTGGCATCCAAATTTCTTGGAAAAGGAATGGGATTCATGGATGAATAGTAATTGTATGGACACCTTTTGGATGGATGAGAGGTTCTCAAATAGGTGTGTCTTTTCTTATCTTTATTTAGGAAAGGATGAGTGGGTTGTGATATAGTGAATTGAGGAACAAATGGACCTAAGATGGATGGAATTGATGAAGGGAAATGTATATGTTTAGATTTATATTTGGCAGGGATACCAATGTCTTGAAAATGAGGTATATAACTAAGGATATGACCATCAAAATTGTCTTTGACATGAAAGGGTTCTAATATATATTTTCCATGGAGGCCTAACCCTTTTACTATATAATGCTTTCTTTGACTAGTGGGATAGTTGCTACAAGATGTGAGTCTATTTTTAGGTATGTATAGTATTGAAGAAATAATAGGATCATGAACTAGAATAAACTAGATGAAAGTGGAGGAATATGTTTGACATGTATGGGTTTCATAAATAACTTGCATGGGAATTCTCCAATCATGAGGGGTCCTAGGAGGAATAGAGGATCCTAAGGTTGAATAGGACCAATGACAGAATCATTTGGTAGGATAGGATCTTGTGGTGGACATGGACGATTAGGACATGGAGATGAAGGGATGGAAGGAATCTGAGAAGGATCTAAAGGGATGGTGGGATTTTTTAATGGACATGAAGGTGAAGGGAAACCTTGATCTTGACTTGGAAGGGGATCGTTTAATTATATTTTATAGGTGTTTTTCTCTTGAATTCAAATGGAATTATTAGGAAGGATGGAAAGGATGTCATGATCCTTCTTATTAAGTGGAATTTCATTAGTACATGGAAGCGCAATTAATTTTTTAGATGGAAGGGGATCATCTCAGATAGGAGGGACATGGATGTTGGTGTTGGAACTCTAATTTTTTGCAAAATGTTGAGTTCTATATAATTAGAAAACCTTAGAAAATGCCTTCCCAAATCCCATGATTAACAAGTGAATTCCCAACTCCATCATGTTTTCCTCTCATAAATATGTATGTACATTTTTATTTATCCCCCCGTAGTCAAATCTAATACATCATCAAAGTGTAAAGTTTGGTTAATTTGTGAAAATGTATAGTTTGTCTGTTTACAAATCTGCTAGATTAGTTTCCTTTGGAAGTCGATATTTTGATGCCTAATTATTTTCATTACAAAAAAATTGTTTCCCTCAATTGTACTCATCTTAATATGATCACATGTTCATTTTCAAAGCTTCACCAGTCTATTTGTTATTTTTCTTAGGCTAGTTTCATTTACAATTTCTTCAAAATATATCCTACACAAAGTTTTACCAAAGTGGCCTCCTCTAGAAACTCATATTTCACATCCAGATTGCTTCTATCCCAAACCAATTGGTCCCTATTGTTATCTATATGATAATAAATACCTATGAAAATTTCATAGCCACGCTAGCTCATTTGATATTTTTTCAAGATGGAAATTGAACATAATTTATTAATATTTGTTGATTATACGGTGTCAACATGTGACCAGAGGCATGATTTGAATTTTAATATAATTTAATCAGATTATGAGAAAGATAAAATTATTGATTCTAGTGGATCTCTATACAATTTTCTATAAGTCTGCAAAGTGGCTAAGCCTTACTGTTTAATTAGATACATTTTCAAGACCCAAACCACAAGTAGTTTAAAAGGAATTGCTTACTAGACATTTTCAGAAAATATTTAGAAGCTAACTTTGACTGTGGATATCTTGTGCTTCGGGATGAATTTTCCATAACCATTTGTTGTTATAATTTCTATGATCAAATGCATATAGGCCTCTCAATTCTTGTGGCCTCATGATATGATTTGATTAATTTTCAAAGGTGATTCGAAATGCACTTTATTCAATTTGATCACTTTTACATGAGCTCAAAATAAACAATTCAAGGATTTAAAATCTCATTTTTGGACTTCAAATGCATTCTAGATCACTCTCAATACTGATTTGAAAATATTAAATGGATAGTCGTTTGAAAAAAATTTGTTAGCTGGGTCCACAAAGGACCCAGCTAATATCCTACATCTTAGATTGTTTTGATTAGAAGGTTAATATTATTTAAATGATAAAATGATTTACTAATTGATATGGAAAACTAAATAATTTTAAATGTTCAAAGCTATCGGGTTTTCACAAACCAAAGTTTCAATTAAAGTGGGGCCATGCCTGATTTCAAAAGTAGGGATAAGGTTTCATACAAAATATGTCTAGGAAAATCTAAGAGATAATTAAATAACCAATGATATTGATACTTCTTTTACCACAACCAACAAAGGGAGGTATGAAGTGTCTTCCTGAAATTAGAATTGATTGGAGAGATATATTTCATCACTAATAGATTGAAAAATCTTTCTGAGATTGCTTGTCTCTATAATGGGAGATTAGGAAAACTAAACCTGTCTCTGAGAGGGTACATCTCTCTAATAAGGAAAGGAAGAAGTCCTACTTGGTAGCAGGCACAACACCAAATTCCATAGCCATTACCAACATCCTCTATGTAGGTGTCGATGTGGGTTTTTAGAAAAAGGTATCGAGAGCCATTAGAGAACAAGAGATTTCTATTGGTTTTGAAATTCTTTATTTTGTAAAATATGGAAAGAATAGATGAAGTACATGTTCTCTTTCATAAAGAAAGTATGGTGTCTCAAAATAAATAATGTAGTGATCCCAAAAGTTGTAGATATTGGATCAACCAATGGATGTGAATGTCATCTCGTGGAAGAAAGGACTAAAAAAAATAATGCATTCATGTTGAAGGACATATAATGGCATGTAATGTTTTTATATAGTGTTAAAATACACATCTAGATTGTTTATCAAAATGCCTCAATAAGATGTCATTTCTCAGATGGGGAGGAATGTGGTCACGCAAGTTGTAGTAACTACTTGAACTTATTAAGTATACAACATTAAATCAAGAAGGTGATATGTGTGTAATGTGTATTTATGGACTAGACATGCCAATCAGATGTTTGGCATGATGCATCAAAAGACAACATCTCGTAGAATGATCATGGGCTAGAGTAGAACTTAGAAATATGGGAAAATTGATTTTGAAAAGGGGTCTCAAATCAGATATTGAACCAAAACTCTTAACAACATCTTACAGGGCTGCACCAAAATGGGATACTTAGGAGAAGGTATAAACATCAATCAAAGCATATGCAAAAAATTGAGTGTTGAGAGTGCTCTAAAAGATGACACCATAACCTTTGTCAATGATATGTAAATTTTTGAAAGGGTTATAGGCATTCATCGAAGCATATGGAAAGGGTTTTTGTCAGAAATGCTTTAGATATATATGCATACTATTTGACAAAATGCCTCTTAAAAAATCTGGTCTCATTGACTACAATGATCACAATATACACATCAAGGGAATCTAAAAAAGGGATGTTTCTTGAATATTTGTAAATGAATATAATGTCTTATTCCACAACCTTCACCATTATCCATATTTATCATGCTAAATTAAGAGCTTAAAATAAGATACAAGTGATGCAGTCAAGGATGGAGGATCCAATTAAGGACTGTCCAAACTTGCAGCCAAACACCAACACAACGGAATTACACAAGAACAACAATAGATCTAAATAAGAACAATAATATTTATTCATAAACAAATTATTACATGCAATGTGTTAGGCTGTAAGACCTTCTTGGTTACGACCAATTACAATGCAAGAAACAGTTCTACAAGATCACACAGGATCCAATACACCTTCACCTTAGCTAGTCCAGGTCTGTAACACAACAAGACACTGGTAGGAACTCCAAGAAATATCTAAACTTGTGTTCGCAAGCCACCAAGCAATCTTCTTGTTCCTAAGCTTGCAAGCTACTAACTCTGCTACACTTCTATCTAGATCTAGTCTGTCTAAATCTGCCTCCTAAACAACTACCCAAGCCCCCCTTAAATACTAATCCAACCCACAAGTTAGTTGAATGAAAAAATTAACCCTTACAAACAAATATTAAATGCCAAACATCAGTCGGCTCTCAAATAACCCTACAATAACTAAATTCTCCATGTCGGCCCCCAAACGGTCACCAGATCCACATAGGAGAATGTAACATGCCAGATCTAAGTCCCCACATGTCCAACAGTCAATCCATAACTTGAGGAACACAACCCAGATTAAATGCACCAGTCGGCCAAGCTGATTCATCCAAACAACCACGTCGGTCAGCAAGAACACCGAGCGCCAAGAAGAAACACTGAGACCCATCAGTAACCAAACACTGAGCACTAATGAACCGACCACGCCAAGCATCACTGAGCAACATAGTAATCGCTGAGCATAGGAAAACTGATACCTTCAGTTACTGAGTGTTCTTCAGACACTGAGCACCGAGAAACAAAACACCAAGTCACTGAGTGACCAACATCGACCGAGATCCACTAGAACTTCCAATTGAGGATCACCACCAAGACTGAGAAACTCCAATCTTCTACCAAAATCACCAACGAAGTAACTGAACTCCACCAGATAGTTACCGAGACTGCTAGAATCTTCAGGCACCAAGCAATAAGCTAGGATGCCACTGCATCAGACTCCCGGGGTACAAAGAAAACTATGTCCCACACTTTCTCACCAGAGGGAACATTTGAAAACCACCAACTCCACTTCATCTTCACCAAAGGTTTCCACCCCATCACATGAAAGAGAACCAATCTGCAACTCAACCAATTAGCATGTCCAACATTAAGAACAAACTGAACTCTCCACCCACCATTGAGTATCAAGTCTGCATCCCATCTCAAAATCTCATCGCAAGACTTATTACTGTCAACCAACAACTCAAGTCTACAACTAGTAAACAATCTCTGCTCCTCAACACCAAACAAAAGCATGTCGGAAACACCAATATCAGGAAGGTGTTCAACAATAGGCAACTCTCCACCAACAACAATCTAATCAAGCACAACCAAATGCTCTACAATCTCCATGTCAGGCACAACCAACTGAACATGAAAACCAATTTCCTCACCAGCCTCAACAAGGTCAACACAACCTCGGTAAACACAAGTAACTCAGCAACAACCACAAGTTTCTCTGCAGGTTTCATGGCAGAATCCACCAACTGGCCATCAAAACCAATTTCACATGCTTCCACATGTCTTCTCTCTTGGACCAGCCTTCTAACCAGCTAAACAAATTTCCCCTAGATTGGCATGCTCTAACTTCGGTAAGCTTTACAAAGCTCAACAACACTTTCTCTCACAAGGTTCTTAACTCAGTTCTCCATGCGGTCTAGCAAATCCACTTCTGAATGAGAAAACCTCTTAGAAATCACATCACCAAGGTCCAATCCTCTCAGAGACATTTCCAAAGATCTTTGAAAACCTTCTACAACAAACCCAACACCGACCACCGTGTGACAACCTCCAAGTTGTATGCAAGTCAGATTGCAACTTACCACCTTGCATGAACAACTAGGGCATGATTTCACAAGTTTAGGGCCACGGATCTACAACTCAGATTGCGCACAATCTCTTCACCAACATTTCTCCGAACAAGATCAACTCAGCTCTGATACCACCTGACGCAGTCAAGGATGGAGGATCCAATTAAGGACTGTCCAAACTTGCAGCCAAACAACAATAAATTTGAATAAGAACAACAATATTTATTCATAAACAATTGATTACATGCAATGTTGTAGTCTGTAAGGCCTTCCCAATTATGGCTAATTACAATGCAAGAAATAGTTCTACAAGATCACATAGGATCCAATACACCTTCACCTCAGCTAGTCCAGGTCTGTAACACAACAGGACACTGGTAGGCACTCCAAGAAAGATCTAAACTTTTTCTCACAAACCACCAAGCAATCTTCTTGTTCCTAAGCTTGCAAGCTACTAACTCTACTACACTTCTATCCAGATCTACTCTGTCTAAATCTGCCTCCTAAACAACTACCCAAGCACCCCTTAAATACTAATCTAAGCCACAAGTTGGTCGGATGAAACAATTAACCCTCACAAATAAATATTAAATGCCAAACATCAGTTGACTCTCAAATAACCCTACCATATTTAAATTCTCCATGTCAGCCCCCAAATAGTCACTAAATCTACATAGAAGAATGTAACACGCCAGATCTAGGTCCCCACACGTCCAATGGTCAATCCATAACTCGAGGAACGCAACCTAGATTAAATGCACCAGTTGGCCAAGCCAATTCATCCAAACAACCACATCGATCAGCAAGAACATTGAGCACTAGGAAGCAACATCGAGACCCATTTGTAACCAAACTGATACCTTCAGTTACCGAGTGTTCTTCAGACACCAAGCACCAAGCAACAAAACACCAAGTCACTAAGTGACCAACATCCACCGAGATCCACTAGAACTTCCAACTGAGAATCACCACCAAGACTGAGAAACTCCAGTCTTCTACCGAAATCACCAGTGAAGTAACCGACCTTCACCAAATAGTTACCGAGACTGCCAGAATCTTTAGGCACCAAACAATAAGCCAGGATGCCATTGCATCAGACTCCTAGGGTACAAAGAAAAGTGTGTCCCACACTTTCTCACCAGAGGGAACATCTAAAAACCACCAACTCCACTTCATCTTCACTAAAGGTTTCCACTCCATCACAGGAAAGAGAACCAATCTACAACTCAACCAATTAGCATGTCCAACATTAAGAACAAACTAAACTCTCCACCCACCACCAAGTATCAAGTCTGCATCTGATCTCAGAATCTCATCACAAGACTTATTACTATCAACCAGCACCTCAAGTCCGCAACCAACAAACAATCTCTGCACATCAACACCAAATAAAAGTATGTCAGAAACACCAATATCAGGAAGGTGTTCAACAATAGGAAAGTCTTCACCAATAACAATTTGATCAAGCACAACCAGATGCTCTACAATCTCCATGTCAGGCACAACCGACTGAACATGAAAACCAATTTCCTCACCAGCCTCAACAAGGTCAACAACAACCTCGGTAAACACAGGTAACTCAGCAACAACCACAAGTTTCTCTATAGGTTTCATGGTAGAATCCACCAACTGACCATCAAAACCAATTTCACATGCTTCCACATGTCTTCTCTCTCAGACCAGCCTTCTAACCAGCCAAACAACTTTCCCCCAGATTGGCATGCTCCAACTTCGGTAAGCTTTACAAAGCTCAACAACACATTCTCTCACAAGGTTCTTAACTTGGTTCTGCATGTAGTCTAGCAAATCCACTTTCAAATGAGCAAACCTCTCAGAAATCACATCACCAAGGTCCAATCCTCTCAGAGACATCTCCAAAGATCTTTGAAAACCTTCTACAACAAACCCAACACCGACCACCTTGTGGAAACCTCCAAGTTGTATGCAAGTCAGATCGCAACCTGCCACCTTGCATGAACAACTAGGGCATGATTTCACAAGTTTAGTGCCATGGATCTGCAACTTAGATTGCGCACAATCTCTTCACCAACATTTCTCAAAAAAAGATCAACTCAACTCGGATACCACCTAACACAATCAAGGATGGAGGATCCAATTAAGGACTATCCAAACTTGCAGCCAAACACCAACACAACAGAATTACACAAGAACAACAATAGATCTGAGTAAGAACAACAATCTTTATTCATAAACAACTGATTACATGCAATGTGCCAGGCTATAAGGCCTTCCCAGTTACGACCAATTACAATGCAAGAAACAGTTCTACAAGATCACATAGGATCTAATACGCCTTCACCTCATCTAGTCCAGGTCTGTAACACAACAAGATACTAGTAGGCACTCCAAGAAAGATCTAAAATTGTGCTCGCAAGCCACCAAGAAATCTTCTTGTTCCTAAGCTTACAAGCTACTAATTTTGCTACACTTCTATCCAGATCTACTCTATCTAAATCTGCCTCCTAAAAAACTACCCAAGCACCCCTTAAATACTAATCCAAGCCACAAGTCGGCTGGATGAAACAATTAACCCTTACAAACAAATATTAAATGCCAAACATCAGTCGTCTCTCAAATAATCCTACAATAATTAAATTCTCCATGTCGGCCCCCAAATGGTCACCAGATCTACATAGGAGAATGTAACATGCTAGATCTAGGTCCCCACACGTCCAACGGTCAATCCTTAACTCGAGGAATGTGACCCAGATTAAATGCACCAATCGGCCAAGCTGATTCATCCAAACAACCACATCGGTCAGCAAGAACACTGAGCACCAGGAAGCAACACCGAGACCTGTCAGTAACCAAATACTGAGCACCAGTAAACTGACCATGCCAAGCATCACCGAGAAACACAGTAATCACCAAGCACTAGGAAAATTGATACCTTCAGTTACTGAGTGTTCTTCAAATACCGAGCACCGAGCAACAAAACACCAAGTCACTGAGTGACCAACATCCACCGAGATCCGCCAGAACTTCCAACCAAGAATCACCACCAAGACCGAGAAACTCCAGTCTACTACCAAAATCACCAGCGAAGTAACTGACCTCCACCAGACAGTTACCGAGACTGCCAGAACTTCAGGCATGAAGCAATAAGCCAGGATGCCACTGCATCAATGAGTTTCTTAAAATAGGGTTATGGACATCCATTAAAGCACAATGATAGAATAGTTTGTTAGACTACATTGAAGAGGGCTTTGGTTAATATGCTTACAAAATGAGGAAACAAAAAATGCTATAAAATTATTTGACTGAATGCCCCAAAAGGAATGAAGTAATAAAAAAGTATCTTGTTAAAAGAATGAGATTGTGTGAGGCAACTATTTATAAATTCCCTTACAAGAATTGGAATATAGGAGACGAGGATTCATTGATACACATGGTGTTAGAAATAAGGCAACACATACAACTAAGAGGGGGGGGTGAATTAGTTATGTTCAAAATAGTTATGTCAAAATCAAAACTTATCAAAATTTAAGTTTTTTACTTAAATGTGAACATTAAAGAAGTGAACCACAACCATAAGAACACATAACGCCATAATTTTTGCATGGAAACCCGATTAAGGGAAAAACCACAGTGGGGATCAAACCCACAAGATGATGTACTAGAACATATAACCCTATTAAAGGTACAATAGGAATGCACATGCATTCAAGATCACTGCCTAGAGCTTATGGCTCAAATACAACTGAGAGAAACATCCCAAATCAAAACAAGGGCCCTACAACCCCAAATGGGCTACAATTCACTAATTTATGAACTAACTAATAGCATCTATGATATGCCAATACAACTCCAATGAAGTACAACTCTTTTCTAACTTAATTTCAGATTCTACTCATACCTCTTTGTGCATCCATAGATATGTCTTTATCACACACCTCTCCATACCCTCTTACACCTTTGCAATAACATAGGTTACATCTTTAAATACATTACATCAACATATTACAACAAGATCACCCAGGGAGATAATTATAAAATATTTACAAAGAGTAATACACAATCCTCAATGTGATCCAAGACATGTCAGCAAAGACATGGCAAGGACCCAATTCTTCATCCACAAACATGATACGATCCATAGATCACTCCAAAAATATTTGTAAAATGTTATCCATCAAGTCAGTCAAGAACACCAACACGCCATAGGAAAATCAGCAAATTCAGTTACATAATCCAATGCGATCCAACAACATAAATAGGACATGATCTATATATATTAGAAAGAGCATAAAATACCACAACAACAACACAAACATCTCTATCTAAAAATTCACAATTGTCTCTACACTATTCATCAAGAACATTGAACATTAACATTTATCACTCAATAAAAAATATCTTTCCAACTTCCAAATCACAAACCATCTGAACTAAGGACACACATCCATATCCTAAACTCACCACTAGGTTGGAAACCAAAAATATTGCATACCTGATCCTCACCAAACCAAAAACTACAACATCGTTACCTCCAAAATAACTAGAAAATTATCCTCTAATAAATCACTTATAACTTCCTCAAATCTTAGTGCAAACCTCTGCAACTAGAACAAGATCAAGTACAAGCATTCCACAACACTTCTATTGCTTCACAACATATGATCTTCAATATACTATCCATACTGATTCAAAATATTTCCCTAAAAAAACTAGGGAATAAAAAAATATGTTGACATCAATGACAAAACATCAATGTGAGGACATATATGCATGGAATCTCTAAAAATCTCCCCCTTTGGCATTGATAGAAACATATGATGTGAAAAACTAAATTAATGCACAAATAAATCATATCACCAACAATATCCACAATATATCAACTACTCCCCCTAAGTCTGACACTTGATTTTCACACGGCAATCTCTCCCTTTTTTTCTTCCTTATTTTTCACATGGCTATCTCTCCCCCTCTGACATCAATGAAAAAGGTGCATCTATGCACTAAGTCATATAGGTCAAAAATATGAACATATCTTACAAAACCAACTACTCCCCACTAGGGAGCAGTCCCAAAAGTATCAATCTAGAATTAAAATAATCTTTGTATAAGCATTGGACTGATGCAAATCCATGTATCTCTAGCTTTGATCAAGAGGGGCTATCACCCCAAGCTTACCTCAAAGATACTCAAAATTATCCTTTGGCAAGGGCTTCTTGAAGATATCTGCAATCTGTTCTTTCATAGAAACTTATTCCAATCTGAATTTTTTTCATTCACCTTATCCTTTAAGAAATGATACTTTATAGATATATGTTTTGTTTTTTAATGTAGCACAAGGTTCTTTGAACTATTGATAGCACTTGAATTGTCACAATAAATAACAATGGGCTCACCAAAACTTATTTTTATGTCTTTCAACATTTGCTTCATCCAAACTACTTGAGTATAGTTCATAGAAGCAACAACATACTCAAATTTAGTAGTAGATTGAGATATACAAGTTTATTTCTTATTGGATCAAGAGACTAACTTCTTCCCCAAGAAGAATGCTCCACCTATAGTACTTTTCCTTTCAACTACATTACTTGCCCAATCTACATTAGTATAAACACATAATGTAAGATCATCATCCTTAGGATACCATAGGCCATAATCCATTGTCCCTTTCAAGTATCTGAATATCCTCTTAAAAGAAACAACATGTGATTCATTTGGTTCTTCTTGAAATCTCACAATAATAAAAACAACATTCATTATGTTTGGTCTAGTCTGAGTCAAGTATAACAACCCATCGATTATTGATCTATACTTTTTCTGATTAGAAAGAGGGGAATCATCATTACTTGTCAATTTGCAACCAGTAACCATAGGGGTTCCAACAAGTTTACAATCATCCATTCTAAATCTCATTAACAACTTCTTCACATACTTAGACTATGATATGAAAATCCCTTTTTTCAGTTGAATTTTTGAAGACCAATAAAGAATTTCATCTCACCTATCATTGACATCTCAAATTCCTTTTGCATCTCATCAACAAAATCTTTACTCAACTTGTCATTTCCACCAAAAATGATATCATCCACAAATACTTCAACAATCAAAATATTGTCATGATCAATTTTGAAATACAAATTATTGTCAACATATCCTTTACTAAAACCAAGTTTCAGCAAATATTTATCTAACCTTTCCTACTAGGCTCTCAATGTGTGTTTCAGTCCATACAATGCTTTCTTCAATCGGAAAACAATGTCACCTTGATCAATCAAAGGGAAACCATAAGGTTGTTAAATGTAGACTTCCTCTTCCAACTCTCCGTTCAAGAATGCAGACTTAAAATCCATTTGATATACCTTGAAATCTTTGTAAGTATCATATGCAAGAAATATTCTAACAGCTTCAATTCTAGCAACAAGAGAAAAAGTCTCCTTAAAGTCAATACCTTCCATCTGTGAATATCTTTTGCAAACAATCTGGCTTTTTTCCTTACCACTTCACCATCTTCATTTAGTTTGTTTATGAAAAACCATTTTGTTCTAATCACATTCTTCTCTTTCGATCTGGAAACTAAGATCCGTGTTAGGTTATTTTCAATTTATTCCAACTCTTCTTCCATTGCCTTAACCCAACTTTCATCTTTGCAAGCTTCATAAATGTCTTTACATTCAACTTTAGAAATCAAACAAATTTCATATTTGATTCTAGCATGCTTTCCTCTAGTCAAAACACATTGATTTCTATCACCAATAATCTAATTTTATGAATGATTTATCCTTACATACCTTGGAGTCTTTGGATTTTCTTTTGTAGTAGACTCTCGAGTTTCCACTTCTTCCAAGCATTTAAAACTTATCCATCATGTTCTACCAAACCATTATGATTATGATTTTGTACTTGTATAATCTAATTTTTTCTTCATCATATGATTCATAACTACATGAATTGACCTATTTCTAATAACTCTCATCAACTTTCACATTATTGCTTTCAACTACTTTCTCAACCAATTGTTAAAACATTTATAAGCTTTTCTATTTGTAGAATAACCAAGAAAGAAACCTTTATCACATCTACGATCAAACTTTCCTAAATCTTCATGTCTCTTGATATAGCATTTGCTTCCAAAAATTCTAAAATACTTCACTATGGGAACATGACCATACCAGAGATCATCAGGAGTCTTACCAGTACCATGCTTTATCTAAACTCAAATTAATGTGTAGACTGCAATACTCATGGCTTCTCTCTAGTACATTTCCTTCCATCATCATAGTTCTTGCAGTGTCAAGTATAGATCTATTCATTCACTCTACAATTCCATTCTATTGTGGGGTTTAGGGAGCTGGAATCTGCCTTCTTATTACATTATCTTTGTAGTATGCATTAAATTATCTTGAAGTAAACTCTCCACCTTTTTCTAATCTCAAACATTTCAACTTCATTCATGTCTCAGTCTCAACCATAGCTCTAAAGATCTTAAATTTTTTAAAGGCTTCAAATTTTTCTTTTAAAAATATAATCCACATCATCCTTGAATAATCATCAATGAATAGTATGAAATATTTTTCACCATAATAACTATTGTAGTTGATGAGTAAACAACCCGTAGCTCCCAAGAACTCTTGCATGCAAACACCTGTCACAGAAAGAAGAGAGAAGTAAACAGCTATGGAGGCCTGAACACATTGATCCATGAAAGAGGAGACATCCTTGATGTGAAAAAATAAAAGTTGCAATCAAATACTATTGAATGATGTTAAGAATACAAAGGAGATTGATCTTTATAAAGGAGATCTAAAACCCTAAAAGGGGAAACCCTAAAAAGTAGAAGTACATGTAATAATTAGTTTAATTATTACATGACTAATGCATGCAGGTTTATATTTAAGACGACTAGTGGATGAGTGTTTTAAATATAAAACTACCAATGCAAGAGTGTTTTAAATATAAACAACTAATGCAAAAATCTTAAAGTGACATCTTAAGAAGGGATTAAGTCAATTTAATTAACATAATTAAATTAATAGTTTACTCTAACACCCTCCTTAAGATGAGCAACAATGCAACTACAAATAATGCAAGAAGAAAGCAAAGAAAACTATAGTGCTGAAAGAAAAAATGGGTCCTAACAACATGGCCTGATGAGGTACCTAGCACACAAGAGAGTCTCTATAAAAGAGGAGAAATAGAGAAAACCACATGGAAAAAACTCTACTCCAAAAAGAGACAAAGACTATTCTAAAGGACTGAAGAAGCCTCCAAAACTAGGGACTGTTCCAGAAAATAGGAACAAGGATGAACATGTAGAACATCACTGAAGCAAGAAGTTGCAAACTTTGTCAAGAAGTAACTATTGATCTGAAGATCCTCCACTGAAATAGAACATGACCAGGTAGAGAAGACTATAATCTGCATGAGTGCCCTCAAATGACACTACTCAAATAAGGAAGCAAAAAAAGGCCAATAACTAAACTCGAAGATACAGATGGTATAAAATACCAAATCCTGAAGAGTTGATCAATCAAAGATGGAAGAGTGCCTCCAAAAAATAGGAAAGAAAAAGTGTCCATATGGTAAATGATCCATCTCAATGAAATGCATAGGTACCCATCCACTGCATCTGCCAAGTACATAGGAACAAATACTAAATACATAGCTCACTATATCGAACCAAGGAAGCAAAACAACGATCAGTAGAAACCCCCCCATAATGTTGACAAGGGAGAAATGATAGGTACAATAAAAAAGGACATCCAATATGAACTGCATGATGAAGAACTAAGAACATCGAAGGTGCAGAGAGAGTACAAACACAAATAAAGATACCTAAGGTTAATGTCATGGAAAGAACACTCACTTGACAAAGGTAGATGGAAAACAAAGGAAAACATCAAACCCCCAATAGAAATTTATAATATAGTGCGAGTATAAAGAGCACAAACATGTGCAAGATCTCATACATGCAATAAAATGGCACTTTATCTCAGTGGGTGTGCATAAAAGAATGCTACAAAAGTGAAGTATACATTGTTCAAAGAAGAGCGAAGGTTGCTGAAACAAAAGAACAGCCTAAGACGAGCCATTCCACAAAATGAAAAGATCCTAGGACCTGTAACATCCAAGATATCCACCAAATTGAAAAATGAAAGAAACTGAATAAAATATACATAGAGAAGAATCTATAAAAAATACTCGTATAAATGGAAAGGTCTCAGAAAAATCTTTCAAACAATATATCATTTGCCCAAAATAGAGTCCGGATGCGCAAGATAGAACTCCCAGAGTGCGAAACTAAACATCTAGATTTGACAGTAAAAAAACCATCAAAAAAACAAAATCATAATTTCAAACCTCCATATCTGGATAGATCTTAGAACTAGCTTTTTGACAATATCTCATTTTCTCAATTTCAACACCGTATGCTCAAGTTATGAGTAAAATACCAATAGCTGCACTAGAGGGCCCAAAAAAGTGCATAAGAGAGCTGATGCAATGATGATGTCAGTAGTTTACAAGCTTAAATTTGATGGTCGTATGGCCCTCATGGCCAAAATCTTCCTGGAGGCTAAAAAAATGGCCCCTAGTCACCATGACCATGGGCTACGACTGAGGGTTGAGAATTAAGCTCTTAGTTACTGGGCCCTCCCATGTGACCACAAGCTATTGGAAAGATTGTTGGTAGTTACTAGGTGGTGGCCACTAGTGGGAGCTACTATCGGTTCCACTGGCGAGAGCCACTGGTGGTGGCCGTTAGCAACACCATCAGTAAAAAAAAATTTCCTCAGAGGCCAACTTGTCTAAATTTGACAATGGTGAGGTCTGTTTGAGCCCAAAGTGACCATAAAAAGAGGTCCCCCCCCCCCCAAATCCAATAGAAAATCCTCTAAAAATTATAGATTTGGTGAACAAGGCCGAATCTCTCAGGAAGAGGACAGGGGAAAACAAGTCTGAAGCTCTGATACCATATTGTAGTTGGTGAGTAAACAACCCACAACTCCCAAGAACACATGCATGCAAACACCTGTCACAGAAAGAAGAGAGAAGCAAACAGCTATGGAAGTCTTAACGCATTGATCCATGAAAGAGGAGACATCCTTTATGTGCAAAAAAAAGAGTTGCAATCAAATAATATTGAATGATGTTAAGAATACAAAGGATATCGATCCTTATAAAGGAGGTCTAAAACCCTAAAAAGCAAAAGTGCATGTAATAATTAGTTTAATTATTACATGACTAAAGCATGCAAGTTTATATTTAAGACAACTAGTGCATGAGTGTTTTAAATATAACACTACCAATGCAAGAGTATTTTAAATATAAACAACTAATGCAAAAAGCATAAAGTGACATCTTAAGAAGGGAGTAAAGTTAATTTAATTAACATAATTAAATTAATACTTTACTCTAACAATAACTCTTAGTCCTAATGGGACCATATAAATCTGAATGCACCAAATCTAACAATCCATTTGAAGAACACATCTTATTTTTAAAAGTATATTTTGTTAGCTTTCCCAACTGAAATTCCTTACACATCATATTATTAAGCTTCAACAATTTAGGTAGATCTCTTACAACATATGTAGCACTTATCTTCACTATATTATCAAAGTTTACATGACAAAGTCTCTTATGCCATAACCAACTGTCATCAATTCTAGCAATCAAATATTTATTCTTTGTGTTATTCAAATGAAAATATTACCTCGGGTCTTGGTACTAATGCAATATCATTTCTAGAGCTTCCTTTGATTGTGCACTTTCCATCCTTGAATTCCAAATAAGTCAAAACTTTTAAATGGAAGTATCAAAATATGAACAATATAAATAAGTAGTTAAATCACTAAAAAATAAGAGGTATAATCCAACAGGTAGAAGAGGTGGGTCATAACTGGTAAACTTATTTATTTCATTATTCTTTTTTGCACTAAGTGATTCCTTTATAGGACAATTTAATTACTTAATCTATTTTACTTAAAGCCCACTACATCCATTGCCATACCATAAATCAAAATCTGAATGGGGTATACAAATCCATCAAAGCATAATCCAAAGTGGATCTTTTACAGGTATTGTAGTTGCAAGTGCTCTGCTAGACATGTATGCAAAATGTGGGTGTATGCATAAGGAAAGGGAATTGTTTGAGAAAATGCCTCAGAGAAATGTGGTCATATTAGACTACAATAATTTTAAAATATGCTATGCATGGGTATGACAAGGATTCTCTCAAAATATTTGAACTAATGTAGCACTCTGGAACATACCCAAACCTTGTAAGCTTTGTTTGTATTTGATTTGCATGCAACCATGTGGGTTTAGTGGATGAGGGATGTAGATGATCCAAAGACATGAGTCACACATATTGTATTATATGTATAATGGAACATTGTATATGCAATGGTTGATCTTCATTGTCATGCTAGCTATCTTGAGGAACCTTTAAACTTAATCATCAAAATGTCAACTAAACCCAAAGTGGTTGTATAGATGAGCTTTCTTGGCACATGTTAATCACATAAAAATATACAACTGGGCTTATTTGCAGCAACTTTTGTTACTGAGATGGAACCTGAGAATTTTGTGCCTTATGTTCTTCTGTCGGACATCTATGCAGAAGTTAGCAGTTAGGGTGATGTTCATAAGGTAAGAAGAGTGATGGAAGATCTAGGAATTACAAAGACACTTGGAGGTAGTTGGATTGAAGTCCACAAAAGGGTACATGTTTTTTTGTGTAGGAGACAAATCATACCCACAAACAAAGGAAATCCACCAAAATTTGGAGGAATTGTCTTGTAAGATGAAGTAAGAAGGTTATTTTCTAGATGTAAGGCATGTATTTAATGATGTTGAGGATGATTTTTTTCCCTCTACAGGGTTGGCAATTACATTTGTTTTGTAAACAACAATTATTGTGGTTGTAGCCTAAGCATGATTTTTCCACAATTTATTAAATTAGGATCACTCAAAATAATTTGTTATTACAATGAAAAAAATTGTGAGCATATGGAAATTGCCCTAGAGTGTGTGTTGACCTATGTTGAAACCAAGATTGTTCTTAAAAAGGTTGTCATGAGAGATGCGAACCAAGTCCTCATGTCAATGAAGGATAACATTTTTGTTGACACTATTGGTGAAGCAAGCCGTACATACATGCAACTACTATAACAAAGTTGTAGGGTGGCTGCAAGAAGTTGAGTACTACCTAAAACACTAAATATTGACAAGAATATTTTTGCTTATTTTTTTATTGAATATTTTTTTTTAATTGACTATAAGGTACATTTTTTAAACCTCTGGTGTACGACCACCATAATTTGATGATAACTTCACTTTTTTCAAAAAAAAATTATCTTAAATGAAATTCTATGTAGATTGATGTAATATAATTCATTTTAAAAAAAACATAAAATCAAAAAAGTTATTAAAATTTTAGTTAACCTTAGTATTTCAAGTTTAGGTACCACATTGGCTTTATAAATATTGTAAAAATACTAAAATTACTCATATCACTATGAAATTTATATTTTTAGAATATGTACAATAAGAACTAAAATGGGTTTTTGTTTTGTTGAAAAATTCATTCGGGAAGGCCTCCAAAAAATGATGGCAAGGCATAGATTTTATATTTCAATGCCTTATCCATATTTTTGTAGGCCCAAGCATAAGCTTGGTCTCACCAAGCTTGTCCCAAACCAAAAACCAAGGCGGTGGTATGATTCCCGCTCATAGTTTTTAGAAACGGGCACCCATTTCTATTTGGACCATTGAAACTGAAATGGGCACCTGATTTTAAAAAGGGCACCTATTTCATTTAAATAATGGGTGTCCATTTCTTAAAGATCTATTGCAAACCAAAAATAGGACTGTGGGCCTGATCTCAATGCTTGATGAGTATTTGATCATTTTTTTGACTGATCTATACTATAGAAAGAATAATTTGAATCAACATTCTTTTTTTTGTCTTGTTTTGGATTTGACATGAAGAGAATCCTTTGAATCCAAATTTAGGTAAAAACATAGGATCAAAGAAACATAGAAAGAGGCAAAGGAAGGTTCTAACAACTGAGGAGGTTGCAACAAATAGAGAGGATGCAAAACAACAATGAGAAAGAAGATAAAACTGAATAATGTTGGAGCATTGAGTTTAACAATTGTTTTAGAATAGGAAAATACTGAAGAGACCATGATGGATGCAGAGGTTGAAGAAGAAAATACAATAGAAGAAAATTTAGGTGCATCTTCTAATCCAGTATTGGATACAGGTATGTCTTCATAGCCAAATGTAACTTATTCTAATAAATAACTTGATCATTTGGTAGAAGTAGGTTACAATTTAAATGATTTAGATTTGATTCCTGAAAAATAGAGTAACATATTTTATTGCACATCAAACTCCACAAATTCGTAATATTAATCATAATGATAAAGGAATTGAAAGTCAAACCCCAATTGAAAGTGAAATTCAAACCCCAATTCAAATTGAAATCAACAATGTGGATGTAGACATAGAAACACCAATTGAGAAAGAAACCCCTTTGAATGACAATGAAATGAATGAACAATTTCAAATTAAAAGTGATGTTCTATACAATTTGTGTGGTTTGGTTTCATCGAGATAGATTAGGACACACATGACTAGATTTTTTCGACAATTTTTTTATAATAAGAAATTTGGGTTTCAATGTCAACTAATGTTACAATTAATTAAAATGACTAAAATGTGAAAAGTGATGAAGAGGTTAGGCATTTATGTGAAATTCAAGAAGATTGACGAGTCTCTAAAATAAGTTGTATAAATTTTTTCTAGTTCCTTTGACACAATTGGAAAGAAAAGTCATTCTAAAGATAGTAATGTGGTACAATGAGCAATAACAATAGCTTTAGTAAACAAAACTACTACTAATAAAAGAATGATTACAAATATAAGTGGATATCTTAATATTCATCATAAAAATTTAGCAAGAGTTGTAAAGAGAAGAGTTAACTTTGAAAGTGATCCAGCAAACCATTTATGGACCTTTAGTGGTAGATTCCCAAGGTCTAACATGAAACTTACTGGTGAAGTCAAAACTTCGATTGAAATTTTTTGGCACGATAATACAAGAGTATCACCTAATGCTAGAGATGATCTTAAATTAAGAGTTGGCTTAAAAATTTGTGATCCACATTCGGAACACCTTTTGGATACGACTCAAATTGAATTGTATAAAAAAATTGTGGATGATAAGGGGGTAAGTGCACCAAGATGGTGAACAAAAAGGGGGGCATAAGTGGCCACTTTTTTTTTCTAAAATCAGAGAAACCTGAGCTTCATAGAGATATTTGAGGGTCATGCACTCAAAATTAAGAGTTGTGTAAAGAATAAGAATTGTAGTACTCTGAATATAGTTTCTAAACTACTAAAGTTTTTTAAAAATGGATAAGATTAAGAGGATAAAACCTCTCACACATGAAAAATCATTCCTGATTTTTTCAGAAAAATATAACATAGTTGTTTCCGCGTGCTTCACAAAATCTATAGTTAGATTTAGCATTTTACAAAACCCTTTGGTAGGATGATAGGTAAGAGCGAGATCTAGAAGTTGTGTTTTTTTTTTTTCTATTGAGTATTTCTTTTTTTATGATTTTTTGAAGTGACCGCATCTTGAAAATTTGGTACATGTTCGTGTGTTGGACATAACTTGCATCAAAATAATCTAAATTGCAAAAGTTTTTTTAAAAAAGTGTATAGAATCTAGTGTAGAACAGTAATATGTAATTTGTTTTGAATTTGGTCAAGTAGATCAAAAGTTATTAAAAAAATGGTAGACATGTCTATGAGGACTGTGAAGACACTGGTAAAGAAAATTAAAGTTTACTATGCTAATGTTGTCCAAAAATAGAACAATTTATATGGTGAGAAAGCTTACAAGATGTGTGAGATGATGGTAGTAATTTTAGAGATACCCACTTGATAATTTGTAAAGTTGATGATGACAAAGTTGAGAAATCATGTTGAAAGAAGAAAAAATGTGTAAATGGAAAAAATGGAGGGAAAATGGGATTGCAGGCCTTATGGTCATATTACAAACCTTTTACCAAGCCATAACCCGTACGGGTTATGGTGTACAAAATAACTCGTACTGGTTTTGAAGTTTTACATAACCTGTACGAGTTTTGAAGACATAAAATAACATTTTCAATTTTTCATAACCCATATGGGTTATGAAGACATAAAAATTTGCTTACATAAATGTGTAATCAATACACATTTGTATAGATTTACATATATGATATGTTTCTATGTAGGTATATATGCATATTTATAGTTATATATACATATATTTAAATAGATATATGTATATATATATCTGTATACATGAATCACTCTTCTTGTTTCCTCTCTCTCTCTCTCTCTCTCTCTCTATAAAAATTTTAGTTTTACATAACCCCTACGGGTTATGAGAAATTGTGAATATAATGTTCCTCAAAACCCGTATTATGGGTTTTGAGGATCTTTTTTCTTTTTTAATTAGCTTTTTCTAGGCTTGGTAAAATAGAGCCTAGCATGATTTTGAATGTTATGGAACCTGCACGGGTTATGCAATTTTTATTTTATTTTATGTGGCCACTAAATTGTCCACCATCTTGGTGCACTTACCCAAGGTGTTAACTATTAGTATTAGTCAAAGATCTTTTGAAAAGTGTAAACCATGGTATGTAAGGATTAACAAGGAAAGAGTCACCTGTTGTTGCAAAAATCATGTTTAATTTCATTATCATTATGATGTTTTTCGATCTATACGTTCTACAATGTATACTAATGAAATGTTGTAGGAATGTGGTATAAATATACCACCTCAAATACCATCAACCACTGCTCCCAAAAATGCTCAGCTATTTATAGGTGTCAACACCATCTAATAGAAATATGTGGCTTCTAGACAAGCATCTCCTCACCCATTTTAGGGTTCAAAAAATAACATTTCATATCATTTTTTTAATTTTTAAATCATTGACCTCTTTATAAGAGAGGTCATCAACATAATAGGCATGCATGGACTACCTCCATGACTGAAAACTATCTAGCTTAGAGTCTAATATCTGTATAGAATCTACAATGCCTTGCATGCTATCTGCAAGGCGTAGTAGCTGGGGAGGTGGATGAGGATCATGTCTAATGGTATTGATGTCTCTCATAATGACATATAGACCTCTCCTAATATTCTCTCTCAACTCCTCAGGAGTAGGTGGAGGTGGAGGTGGAGGGGGTCGTGGTGGTGGTGGTGCTTGTTGACCTAAGAACTCATCAATGTTAAAATCATCCATGTATATAATCTACATATATATAAAAATACAAAAATTTACAATCAATATATAATTTACATTTTATCTTATAAAGAAAGACTTATAATTAATTACAACATAATTTAGAAATCTAAATTTAAAAATGCAATAGAGATAGAGAGAGTTTCTTGTTTTAGTTGTGTCTAGGTTTACGTTTTCTACCTACGATTTCTTATTTTAGTTGTGTCTACGTTTACATTTTTGTTTTCTACCTAGGGTTTCTTATTTCAATTGTGTCTAGGTTTATGTTTTTGTTTTCTACCTAGGGTTTTTTAATTTCAATTGTGTCTAGGTTTATGTTTTTATTTTCTACTTAGGGTTTCTTATTTCAATTGTGTCTAGGTTTACATTTTTGTTTTCTACCTAGAGTTAAATTAAGTTTAAATATTTTTTTCTAGTTTTCTAATTTGATATGATAATTTACAAAGTAAATTAAAACTAAAAATAACTAAATTAAACATAAAATATAATTATTTATATGGTATATTAGAAAATAAAGTTAAAACTAAACAATTACTTGTTTAACTATTTAAAAATAACATTAAACTATAATTTTTAAAGAAAAATGAATAAAAAATAAAGAAAAATAATAAAAAACAATGGCACGTACCTGGAATTAGGAGAAAAATAGCTGAGGGGGTCAACGGTAGCAGTAGAAATGGGCACCCATACGTCAAAAATGTGATCTCGTTTAGCAAGTTGTGAAAATGACTTGGAAAATGGTTAAAAATAAAAAATAAATGCATTTACAAAACAGACACCCGATTTTTAAACAGGTTCTCATTTTGTAAATATGGGTTGGGCACCCGGAGCTAAACGAGTGCCCAATTTTTTAAAAAAGGGTGCCCATTTCTTGCGCCAAAATTTTTTGGCCATGGACTTATGTAGAATAGGCACCCAACTTTCAACATTTACCCTATAAACATATTATTTTCCTAGTTTATTGTATTGTTTTTTATGATTTTTGAATTTTATCTCTTCTTTCATCTACCTCTATTTCTCTAGATTGTAGAGTTTGATCTAAAACATAAAAAATGAAAACTTACTTGATCAAATTCAAAGATCATACACAACAATGTTGTGTACATGTTAGAGAGAGAGAATGCTATATATATATATATATATATATATATATATATATATATAGAGAGAGAGAGAGAGAGAGAGAGAGAGAGAGAGAGAGAGAGAGAGAGAGAGATGTAAATGCTCTGCTAGACATGTATGCAAAATGTGGATGCATACATAAGGAAAGGGTACTATTTGAGAAAATGTCTTAGAGAAACGTGGTCTCATATTGGACTACAATAATTTTACGATATGTTATGCATGGTTATGGAAAGGATGCTTTGAAAAATGTTTGAACTAATGCAACACTGTAGAACATACATAGACCTTGTAAGCTTTATTTGTATTTAATTTGCATGCAACCATACAGGTTTAGTGGACAAGGGATATAAATACTTCAAAGATATGAGTCACACATAGTGCATTATACATACAATGGAACATTGTATATGAAATGGTTGATCTTCTTTGTCGTGCTAGTTATCTTGAGGAATCTTTAAATTTATCATCAAAATGCCAATTAAACCGGAATTGGTTGTATAGATAAGCTTTCTTGGAAAATGTTAATCACATAAAAATATACAGTTGTGGTTATTTGCAACAACTTTCATTCCTGAGAATGGTGTGCCTTATGTTCTTTTGTCGGACATCTATGCAGAAGTTGGCAGTTGGGGTGATGTTCAAAAGGTAAGAAGAGTGATGGAAGATCCGGGAATTACAAAGACACCTAGATGTAGTCGGATTGAAGTCCACAAAAGGGTACATGCTTTTTGTGTAGGAGACAGATCATACCCACAAATAGAGGAGGATGAAAATAATTATTTCTCTGTAGGGTTGGCAATTGCATTTGTTTTGTAAACAATAATTATTGTGGTTATAGCCTAAGCATGAGTTTTCCATAGTTTATCAAATTAGTATCACTTAGAATAATTTTCTATTGCATTGAAAAGAAATCATGAGCATATGACAACTACCTTGGAGTGTGTGTCGACACACGCTGTAACCGAGATTGTTTTGAGATTATTCTTAAAAAGGTTGTCGTGAGAGATGCAAACCAAGTCCTCATGTCAATGAAGGACAAATTTTTTCTTGACACTATTGGTGAAGCAAACCATACACATAGGGACACACAATAACAAAGTTGTACATTGTAAACATATGATTTTCCTAGTTTATAGTATTGTTTTGCATGATTTATAAATTTTGTCTCTTCTTTTGTCTACCTCTATTTATATGGATCATAGAGTTTGATCTGAAACATCAAAAATAAAAACTTACTCAATTAAATCCATCTATTATCGAGTATAATAACTCTCTTATGCTAATCGTTATCTTACACTATACAATTATTTCATGGTACAATAATATTGCCTTTAAAATGCATACATTCATTTACCATTTTTTTGGCAGTTTAAGATCACCTCACTTATATAATTAAAATCAAACAACAACAATTTTTATTTATAGAAAAATTTCTACCTCCAATATATTACACAAGATATATCTCACTATCAGTGTAACCATTGCACAACACCATAGATCATTACCAACTCAGTACACCATCGACGGTTCTTTCTTTCCCAATGGGGTGATTTGACGCTCATAGACTTAGCCAATGAGGACTCGAGCTCACTACATAGGACACAACTCGATGCTTTCATCTCAAGGAGACAACCTCCACATTTTACAGGGGAATTACCCTTTCGATCCATGTCAGGTACCTTGCCAAAGATCTCCATACCCGTTTGGAACTTGCATCACCATAGATCTCATGAGATTGATCTGTACCTTATTGAATCCGTTCAATCCATCCATTAGATTATTATCTGTGTCATTCCTGCACTGTTACACACCCAAAGTGATCCACATGCCTTCATTGTTGTCAAGCTCAACAATGATCTGAACTCTCGACAAGAGTCCAAAATTTGTGGCCACTACACCCTCCCCACCCAACTCGTGGTGATGCCACCAATGTTGATGCACCCCCTAGGCCTGAGAAGATGCACAAGAGGTTTGTACATCACCTATCTCCACTGCACAGAGCTCCTTGATTCAACGAACTCCAAGATCTTCTCCTCGTCATGCCAAAGTGTCATTAGTTTTTAACACAAATCTTACTTATAGCATTTTAATATTATTTTATTAGTATAATACTTATAACATATTTATTAATTGGTGCAAGTGCTAGTTATGTTTTGTTAAAAATCTTGCATCTATACATTTAAAAAAATCTAAAATTCATTTAAATAAGAGAAAATGACTTTAATTTGATTTGCTTAAGAAACAATTAATAATCACTACTTAAGGTTAGTTGGTTGCCTATATCTATGACAGGAACTAGTAACTAGCAATCGCACCTTAGTGTGCAATGGGTACGCCATATTTATGAGGAACAAAATTTGCTTTGATTTTTTAGGTAGTAATACATTATTATTTGTAAAATTATTTAATTGAATAGAAACATTTGATGAAGTGGTTAATTATAATCACTTATAGTTGTCATTCATTAAAATTGGCAATGCCTAAATTTTTATATTTAAGTTGCTTCACAACTAGGAATAAAGCATACATAATTAAGAAGTTTGTAAATATCTTAAAATAATTTGATTCTTTTAAATGTTTGTTGAGATAATGGTTGACCGTTCAAGGATAATAGTTTAAATATAGGTAAATTTGATTAATTTAAACATATGAAATTTAGAAAGTTAATATTGCACGGGCACACACACTTAATGTCTCTCATGTTCTCTATATTTTTCTTTATTTCTCCTCTCTCTCAATCTTTATATTTTTAGTTTTTCTGTCTTCTTGTAATACATTATATATAATCTAAATAACAAAAACATGAAAGTTGTCAATTGTGAATTGGTCGACTGGTGAAGTTCAATGGTTCTCATTGAGCCCACCAGGGTTCAAATCTCTTAAAGAAAAAACAAAAAAACATGAAAGTTAAATACATATAATTTAATATAATTATATAATTTTATTATATTAAAATATTTGCAAAATAAATACAATAATTTACAAAATGTTAAAGTTAAATATCTTTAAATAGATATATTGTTAAATTTAGATAATTTCCACAACATCTATATAATATGTTCTTTGTTTTAATATAATTTGTCTAAATTGATATTTGTTTTCTAAAAAATAAAATAAAATATAATTTATAATAATAAATAATACATTTAATTTAAATAAGAAATTTAGTTTCAAAAATTAATTTGCATCATTTACATGAAACTCAGGTAAGACAAAGAATGTCTAAATATTTGCCTGCCCATTCTTTGTATTCTATAAGAGAGAGAGATAACAAGATAGAGATAGAGGGAGAGATGGAGGAAGAAATATGAAAGTGTACAAGTTAAAAGGTATTGTACAGATGTATGAAAAAGAAAGGCCAAAATATTTTTTACTTGATGTTACAAATGATGTACAGGTTTAATTAAACTATTTTTCCCACCGCACACTTTTTCCCTCTTCAGTTTGTTAATTTTCTTTTTCCCCCTTCAGTTCATTAATTTTTTTAATATCTAATAAGTTTTAGTATTACATTATGATATATAACAAATACTATATATATTATATATTGAAAATTTAAAATATATATAATTTAATTTTTATATTTTACAAATATGATTTAGAATAAATAATTAGATATTAACGTTTTATTAATATAGAGTACTTGACTTAAAAGTATCACAAATTCAATTACAAAAAAATATTTACTAACAACACTAATAATTTTATAATATTTTATTTATTATAAATGTTCTAATTTTAAAATTTGAAAATTATAATTAAAATAAACTTATAGTTTTAACTATGAGAAAATAAAATTTACCATTTTTAATTAAATAAATATTTAGTAATTTTAATCTTGATTACAATTGATTTAAAAATATATAATTATAATTTTAACGTAATTTTTATAATTTTATAACAATAAACTTAAATTCAAATTTAGTTCTTGATTTTCATTATTTTAAAAATAATAAATAGATTCTAATTATTTTTTACTTCTAATCATACTCTTAATTCTAAATAATTACTCTTTATTTTATCTTAATTTTAATCTTTGTTATATTGATTTCCATAAATTTATTTTTTTAACATAAAAATATAATCTAAGCATAACTTAAAATATAAAAAAAATACCTCATTAAAAAAAAATGAACAATTAAATCCATTCATTTTTAGTTCGCCGCATATTTTTAATTGATCAAAAGTTTATTGCATATTCATTTTTAGTTTGCCGCATATTTTTAAATCCATTCATTATTAGTTTACCGCATATTTTTAGTTTATTGCATATTTTACATGTCTATCAGTTTGTAAAAACAATGAAAAAATCACTTTCACGGTAAGCGTGGACCTATTTAATTCAGGGTAAAGCTATTAAATCAAAAGATGAACAAGAAAAATTAGAAGTTGAAGGGAACACGATTCCCATAGATCCTCAATTAACATGAAATCATTTGTTGTCATCATTTTTTGCCCTTTTTCGTTGTCGCCATCACCGTCACACTCCATCATTCTGCCCAACCTCTTTTGTTTGATCAACGGTTGCAATTGGTAGAGAAGGCAATGACTTCCATCAAGAGGCTATTGGTCGTCCATTCTGCGTGACCAATCTAATTGTCCATGTTGCACTCCCAAATATCTTTCATATTATATTTACATGGTTGTGTGCGAGATAGTTAAGGAGTGGGTGTAATAAAAAACTTCTCAGTTGCTTTGTCCTAACACATTTATTGAACCCATCTAACTCATTCAATTAAATGTGGAAAGCTATGACAGGCTTTTTTGATGTCTCGGTAGAAAATTCCCATTCAAAAGTAGACCAATGAGCAGTAACATATAAGTTCGTTAATTGACGTGACATCGAAAGACCAGAGTTGAAAATTGAACCGTTCGTGGGATGTTGCACGTTATGTTATCAAGGTTCAACAATTTATAAGGTTGTCAATTTTGTTATTTTTTAATTTGATTGATTATGAATTAAAGTTTTGAGCTTGTAAAGTATGAAAACAAAGTTTTAAGTTAATGAGAATGAAAACATTTGATTTAAGTTATTATTTTTTTAATAAAAAAGGAAGTCAAACAAGGGTGTTGTCTTACGCAATCTCAATCTAAAGGCATTCACACCAACATCAAAGGATCAGAGTATAATATTTAAATATAATTAATAAAATATATTATATCTATTATAAACTTAGGGAACGAAAAAAGACCTGACAATGAATGGATAGTTTGATAATAATTTTATTATCAGAAAATTCTTGCTATAAAAATAAAATTATAAATTTCAACATAAAATCACTTAAAATGGGTAGAATTAAAATATATATATACATTAATTTTTTAATACATATTAATAAATTTTATAGAAATGGTAAACTGCCAATAGACTGGTAGGTGTTCGTAGAGATTTAAAAAAAAATGTTTACCTTATATTACTTCCAAAACAAGAGATAAACACTTGTATTTATATGTCTATACATTAATACATAGAGAATTATATTATATACTTAAAAATTTTATTAGAATTTTAAAAAAAAATTTATATCAATATATCATTATGTCACATTCAATCATTCTTCTTTTAAGTCATATTCTTTTAGGGTAGGAGCATCATCCAAATTCTTCTCTAGATCTCCTTATTCATAAAAAGGAAACACATGCATATTTAAAAAATGTTGTTTCTCTACTTTCTACATATTTTCATAGATTGACCTACAACAATAATTCCTCTTGTACAATTTGAAAATTTATTGGTATTTTTATAACCCAAAGTTGATAGACACGTGTCTCTTGCATGAAATGTGTATTCTTTATACAACTATATCCGGTTGTTATGTAATTTTTGAGTCCCTCATAAGTGTTGAACTTACCCTCTCTCAAGAATCATTTGTTAAAGAAATAGACATTGTAGAGCTTTTGAATAGTTGTAGTAAAATTGAAGGGTTGTGCACTTTCATTAAAGAAATATATTATGACTAGTACTATGAAAACAGTGCATCACCCTCCATTATTCATGCATATGAGATGCATTTGAATAATCTTTGATCATTCCTCTTGTTTTGCTACTATATAACTTGAGAACAACAAGCTATATACATTATCTAATGTAACCAAAAAAGCTTCAATTTTCACAATATATAACCTTTCTATAAGCATGGATGTATATTTTGAGTACAATATATAAATAGATACTCTATTGTATTTATAGTTTCATCAAAGAATGTATTTGTGCTTGGGTTGACTTTTGTTACATTATGTTGTTTATAGAAACTATTTGTTATCATATGAAATCTTCCAACATAACAAAATGACAGTATAATGTTGTAACAAACTAATTTACTCTAAACACACAAAAAAAAACCACATTATTTAACAATGCGTTATATTTTTTCCATAAAATCATGTCTACAAAACCTAGGCAAACAATTACATAAAGCTATTTTGAAATAACCTAACCAAAGAATCTAAAATTATTGACAGGTTTCTCGAGTCCTCCAATTTTTTCCCTTTGCAATGGCGATTTTAACAACAGACGCACTTCCAAAACTCCTCGCGGGCACATATATTAGTGATCCATGCTTGCAAGTTACATCATTACACTCCATTCAACAACCTCATTCTGCAACAACCAAATACCGAATCGAACTCTCAGATGGTGTGCACACCCATTCTTCTCTACTTTCTGACAAATACAAGGATCTCGTCATTGAAGAAGCTTTACAGAAGGGCTCTATAATTTTCCTAAAGAAATACTCTTGCAAGATGCTCCACAACTTCACGTACGTTCTTTCTCGCTCCTTGCCATATGGAGTCTCTATCTTTCCACCAATGTCTCCTAGCTAAATTATCCAAAATGTTTCTTTGCAGGGCACTCTTGCTTGATGAATTTGAAATACTTTCGAACAACTCAACAATAGTTGGATCTCCAATTCAACTCCTCCAAGCTACTGACTACCTTCAACCTTTGACATCTGGAGATGGAATAGGGTCTTCACAAACTATAGAGTTCTGCGTACAAAACATGGCTCCTTTCCAACCAATCCCCATAAAATCATTAACTCTATATCACAAGCATTGGTCCATTGAGGGAAGAGCCTTAGAGAAAACAAAGATCCACGAATACAAAAATGCTTCCCATGGTGGGAAAGTTTTTAGCTTTGAGTTCATTGACAAAGATAGCTCTGAAATCCATGTGTCTTGTTTTAATGAACATGTCGATCAATTCTATGATATAATTCAACCTGGTTGCCTGTACAAAATCTCAAGCAGTCGCATCAAAGTAAGCAATACAAAATATAGCAGTTCTACAAACCCATATGAAGTAGATCTCCTAAGCTCATCGACAATATCTCCTTCCACATGCCCAGATTCTACTATACCCAAGCATAGCTACCATTTCAAGAGCATAGATTCACTAGATACATTTCCTCTACACTCTCTTGTAGATGTCATTGGCATACTTGTATCCTTTACTCATTCATCAACCATAAGGAAAAGAGATGGTAGTGAGACAAAGAAGTGTACAATGACAATCAAAGATATGTCAAATTGTACCATAGACATTACACTTTGGGGCCGCCAATGTGAAATTGAAGGTAAGAAAATCTTGGAAATGTTTGAAGGACAAACCCCAGTTGTTATTCTATTCAAAGCTGCACGTCTAGTATCATGGAATGGAAAGAAATTAGATAGCACCTTTTCAACCTCTGTATTAATTAATCCAAATTTGTCTGAAACATCCGCGTTACAAATATGGTATACATCTATAGGAAAAGACCACCCTTTTGTACCCTTGTCCAAAGGCAATATTTTCCCGCATAGCTTTGAAAATCCAATTGATATCTATAATATTGCCAATCAAAGGTTTCCCACTTCACAGCCTATTTGTGTTAAGGAAACTATTACAAAGTTGTACTTGGACAATTTTTACTACCTTTCTTGCCCGCTCATCATGGACAACAAAAAATGTAAGAAAAAAATTGTTCATTCTTCATCAAACAAATTTTGGTGCCCAAAATGTTCTACCAAAATCTCTAATTGTGCTTACAGCTACATCCTCAAAATGGACTTGGAAGATGATACAGGAGAATTAATTAAAATTACTGCATTTGAAGGACCATCAACTACATTGCTAGGAGTGCCTACAGAAGACTTTCAGCTACTACTAGCTGATCCTGATGCCGCAAAAACAATTTTGGATAATGTTATCAATCACCAATTTCTCTTTGAACTTAGCATCAAAATGAATCATTTTGGGGGAGAAGAGACACAGAGCATAATTGTCACAGCACTTAAGGTTGTATAAAATAGACATATGAACCTCATTATGCATAGTTACATTTATGTATGTAAAAGTGGCTACTACTATGCTATGTTCACTTTTTTCCCACAAACGTTGAAGATACTACTTTACAATATATGTCCCTTTTCTATTGGAAGACTCTCAATTTTAACTAGGTAGGAAATAAGTGAAATTGTGGATAATCAAATTAAGTGTTGTGATTACCATGTGAGTATTTCTTAACTCTGTATGGAGCAATGGCTTTAATATACAATTCTTCTAAATTCTCCTCTTTATCTTTATTCATAGAATCATTTTTCCCATAATTAAAAATACTTTGAATTTATAATGTTACTCCTATAAAATAGTACTTGCACATGTAATTCCAACTATTTTTGCCAAAAAAGAAAAAGTTCATTTAATATGTTTCAAAAGAAGCCTATCAACAATTGTCTATTTCCTATACTTAAAAATTAATCAGAAACATAAATTCATATCAATTGTTACTATTTGCACACTAAAACCTATGAACCTTTTCTTGGTTGTCTATTTGCAGATCTATATCACATGCCCCTTATTTGGCTATATATCTATATATGGATGTACAAAATGAAAATGCCCAAGAAAAGAAAAACCAAGCCAATCAAAAGCGGCGTTGAAGGTACCATGCAAGAAAGGATAGTAACAACAAAAAGAGATGAAATAGCCGTCAAAATCTAGCAGCTCCACCATACATCCACATAGTTCCTCCATTGCCAATACCAAACTATCTACCAGAAATTGTTCCTCCAATTGAAAGAACTAATCAATTCATCCCCCCCGCCCAACTCAAAACTCCCCATTTCTCTCAAAACTATTACGCAGCCAGAGATAATTTTCGTTTCAAACTAGATAACCTTTCCAAAAATTCAACTTGTTTAATTTGCATGGAAAAATACCCAGGAATAAAAACTAAGCAATCAAATGGTTTGACCACTTGTTGTAGATGTTCATCAGAGAGAAATGGAAATTGATTTTCCAAATGGAATAATATGGACCTGTGTGTGCAACCTAAATGTTTACAGATTCTAACTCAAATTGAGGAGATGCTAATTGCAAGGATAAGCCCTATCCTACAAGTAACTTATGCAAGAGGTGGACAACTAAAATATAGTGGCAACACAATTTTCTTTCCTCAAGATATTTCTATGATTGCATCTCTCTTTCCAAGGTGAATAGATACCTTGGACATAATTCTAGTGAACAAAGAAAATATTGGGCATTAGCAATACAACTTCTATGTTAGCAGAAGCTGTGTTTTCGAAGCATTAAAATATAAAATCTACAATGATCCATTTTACAAAGATGTGCAAGTAGATGAATCTGCATTATCAACTTTGCCGCTTCATTCTACTGATATTTCAAACTTGCTATACTCAACTACATCAACAAGTGATCCTGTAGAAATATCCAACAATGAAAGTGAAGTTGCAGAAGAAGGCACATTGGAAGAAAATGTGCACGCAACTTCATTTGTTCCAAACCTACCGAATGGACGCAAGGAGATGGAAGAAGTACGATCTTTGCTACAACTAGGTGAAGGACAAGAAACTCAATCCATACAATGGCCACCTATATCACCAACACCAATCAATGAATACACAATAGAAGGGTTGTTTGCAATGGCCTTCCCTACTTTGTTCCCAAAGGGAGAGGCCGCATTTAAACAACAACGTATAAAGGATGTCAAACTACATGAATATGCTCACTATCTCTTCTAATACCATGATAATAGGTTTGGCCAACACCCACGATTTAGATACTTGTTACTGAATATCCTTCTACGACATTGAAGTTAGGCCACTTCATCTATCTTTGTTCGTAAACAACTTGATGGTTCTATGCCTGCAACAATTGCTGACTTGCACCAAAGATTAAAGGACTTGCCTAATGAAAAACTTGCTGAGCAACTGATGCAATTTGGATCATCAATTCGTGGGACACGACCATTCTAGAATCAACGAAGAGGAGAGCTTATTGACATGGTTGTTCAAATTGGTTGTCCAACTTTGTTCTTTACCCTAAGTGCAGTAGATACAAAATGGCCGGACTTGCACAACGTCATGCCATCCATGACACCGACAAACCCCACTGCTGCAACCAGATGGAGAATTCAAAATATAATTCAAAATCCACACCTTGCAGCAATATACATGCATCATAGATTTACAGCATTTCATGAGGAGGTACTAGACAAGCTTCTAGGTGCAATAGATCATTGGTATAGGTATATTTATCGCTCCCTAACACTTAAATTATTTATTTAAACATAGTTTTTCCTAACTAAATATAAAACCTTTTAGGTATGAATGGCAACATAGAGGCTTAGCTCATATCCATGGTTTCATCTGGCTACGAGAAGCACCAAACATTGGTCAATTACAATGGGATGATACTCAATCCATACAAAATGCACTTGACTTCATCGATACATATGTAAGTGCTTGGAACCCAAAAAGTATTCAATTGAGAAACCAAAAAAAAAGCAAAACTCCTTTTGATGACCCATGTTTAATGGATACAAGTATGATTAGTTTGTCTGACCCCGCGATGGACTACAATGAACTAGTGAATCGTGTGCAATGACACATGAAATGCTCTCTCCAAACATGCCTAAAAATGAAAGGCCCTGCTATTGTGTGTTGTTACAAAGCCCCTTGGAAAACACAAGAAAATTCAAAACTCAGTATCAATGTTAATGGCCAACTTTCCCACACCCCTGCTCATAATGATGACCACCTAAACCTACACAATCCATAAATACTATCCATTTGGAGGGCCAACGTATATTTCCAGCCCATCCTATCCATTGATAATGTCCTCAAATACATTGCAAAATATGCAGCAAAGTCAGAGATGAAATCTGAAACATACAATGCCATGTTGTCCTGCATTTCATCAAAATTTGACTCTCAAAAACCTGCACCAGTCACTTTTCATAGAATGCTTCTTGAAAATGTTGTTGATCGTGACATTGGTGCCCAAGAAACTTGCCACCGCCTCTTAAAGCTACCACTTTCCCTATCCAGCAAGATATTTGTATCTTTAAATGTTAACCAAACAAATATCAAGTGAGTACCAATTGCACCAAATACAACAACCACATACCCAACCAATATTGAAGCTTACATCTCACACCCTACACATTTAGATGCAGCATCACTTATTGAAGTCACTCAAAAATGGAAATTTAGGGTTTCTAAAAAAAACATTACATGGAAAGAGCGTGCCACAAAAGCTATTGTTAGAGTCTCTCCATGCTTCATAGCCATTCCTGAAAAAGAGAACATTAGTTTTGAAGCATTTTGTTGGAATGAATTAGTTCTTTACAAACCATTTTGTAACCTTCAAACAGATATTGGATCTTCAACACTTCAAATTGTTACAAATTGGGAAAACTTCAAAACTAAATACCAACCTTGGCATGTACGTAGAATAGTCCCTGATTCAGTAGACACAAATGAGATAAACAACCCAGAAATAAGTGCAAATAATATGCACGATAATATCCCTAACGAATGGCAAATCTTATCAGGAATATATCCAGGTGAACCTATCCACCTAAATGATCTTGACATGCTTAGAAGTCATGAAATTGACTTGAACAATAACTGGGAAAATTTAGAATACAATCCATCACAAAAAAAAATAGCTAGTACCTTCATACAATCAAATCGCCTTACATTTCAAGAGCTATATGTTCTTAATAACCAAAAATAGACAACCTTGTCTACACAACAAAAAAAAGCAAGTGATACTATTCTAGCACATCTAAATGCAACTTCTCAGCAATAGGCGCTCAAGATTATTGTACAAGGCACCGCAGGAACAGGGAAGTCACACCTTATCACAAGCATAAAGTCAGCAATGGCCAACTCAGCATCACATGGACAATCACCATTACTACTACTTGCCCCAACAGGCGTAGCAGCATTCAACATACAAGGCACAACAATTCATTTTGCCCTACAAATACCAATCAAAGAAATGGTGCCCCTACAAGGACAAGCACTTGCAACCTACGAAGAGAGCATGTACTTCATTTGATATATTATAATAGATGAAATGAGTTTCATTGGTCCTAAGTTACTAGAAAAAATTGATCTAAGGCTACAACAAGCATTTCGTGCTCAAAGCCATATTCCTTTTGGAGGACGCTCTATTATTCTTTTTGGTGATTTGGGACAACTTCCACCAATCAAAGACATCCCAATGTATGCTTCAAACTCCTATGGTGGCACACTATGGCGTAGCTTCAAAACCAGTATTACCCTAGAGAAAATATTTCGACAAAATGGAGATAGTCTGGCTCAAATTCAGTTTCGTTCACTTCTTTCTAATTTAAGGAATGCAACACCAACAATTGCAGATTGGGAACTACTGATGTCAAGGTCAAGTTCACAACTCACCTCACAAGAACAAACTCCTTTTATTTCATCCATACATCTTTTTCCAACAAATGAAATGGTATTACTCCACAACAAACAAATGTTGCTATCATTATCGAAATTAGTTGCCCTCTGCAATGCAGAGCAATGTAAAGGATTACTATGCTCAAACCCAGAAGATGAACAACTTCAATCTAAGCTCCTCTTATGTATTGACCAAGAGGTCATGCTCTGTACAAATTTGTGGGTACAAACTAGACTTGTCAATGGAGCAATTGGACAAGTTAAAGGAATTGTCTACAATGATGGTGAACAACCACCTCAACTTCCTCTATTTGTGGTTGTTGAATTTTAAAAGTACATGGGGCCAGCTTGGGACAATAAGCACCCAAAATACATTCCAGTGCTTCCAATCAATCGTGGAATCCACCATCAGATACCAGTGAAAATGGCATGGGCCTTGACAATACACAAGTCACAAGGCCTTACACTTGAAAGAGAAACGATAGACATTGGTACCACAGATCAACAAGGGCTAACATTCACAGCAATTTCACGAGTTTGTAACCTTGCAAGTCTTCGCATTCAAGCACCGTTCACATATGAAAGGTATGCTGGAATGCAACAAAACCAATTTGTTGCTCGCCAAAAGGAAGAAGAGGCCCATTTGACTGGATTATCATATAGTATTCCTTCAAATATAACAAACTAAATACAAAAAAAAAAGGTGTGTTCATTAACTAGCTTTTTCATTTTATTCTATCACAAATACAATGCTAACACATTAAATAAAAGTGTTGCTAAACAAAATTTCATTACATGTAGGTTTACCAATATTTGCAATAAAAAAAAAAATTAACTATCCGAATACTCTAGCAAACAGGTGATACAATTTATTTTCCTACAATAAAAATGAGGAAATTAAAAGTGCATTATATATTGTTATTAATTTGTTTTTTTTGTTTACTACTATTACCATTATTTTACATTTTGATTTTTTTTTATCTACCTTAATTATATCTTCTCTTCAAGTTACAAATAGTGAAAAAAAAAATTAGTTTACATTTACAATTATTTGAAATATGTACAAGAACTAATCTCACCCTCTACAAATTAATAGATTTTCAATGTCAACTTGAATGTTAATCAAAAACTATTTTATTAATGCATTATTAGTATGCTTATTAACAATTCTTCAACCATTTTGCAGAAATGTTGCGACAAAGAACTATTGTGATTGATCACTTCTTCGATCATGTCGACATTCAAAAAATTCATGAAGAAGAAATATCATCGGGATTGATTGCACAAAGTTTACTACAAGAAAAAGGGCTAATCACATGTCGCCCAATATCACATAGAAATTTTTCACACTTTTATAGGGATCCATACATTTCAAAAATTAATACTTGGGAGACATGCTATTTGATAGAGATGCATCATATTCCAAGTGAGATATGGTTTCAACCAGCATCAATAGCATCTGAAATAGAATACTCCAATCTAATACAAGGGATAGGACAGTTATGGTTAGAGAAAGTACTTCGAGCTCCACAAAACATTACAATAATTGTGCAAAACCTATGCTATCATAGTCAAATATACCGCTTGCATTTTGCATCAAACTCAAACACAATGTGGAACCAACATATCGTAGAAAGGTGGGGACCACAAGGAGCTTATTTATCTAAGGGGATACATGATCGTATAAGAAAGGTTGTACATGAACAAATACCTACATGGACGCAGACAACTTGTACATTCTACCCAAGTATTGATAATCTCGCATGCAATTACAGTGTGCTCCGACGCACAATCGAGCACCTCTATTGGTTTGATGATTTTGATCCCATGCCAGAAGTGCTCATCGACCATTGATGTAATGCTTACAAACTATAACTCTTGCTCGATCTAAGGAAAACACCACTGACAATGCATAATCACATTTTTGTGCCTCAAAATTATGTATTAAATGCATACTTCTTGTTCATACAAAGCTAAAAATATTTACATGAATTAGTTGTTTCCAAAAGACTCTACATGTTGCAAAATGATGTGATTTCAGATCACAAAATTTTAAACTTGAATTCAAAAATTACATTGATAAATACAACAGAACTAATGTAATCATACAGAACTAATATGTTATTCAAAATGAGGCAAACACCATTGCCAATGCATACTTACATTTATGTACCACATAACTATTTACTAAATGCATACTTCCTATTTTACAATATTTCTAGAAAATATTTGTGATTGAAAACTTCTGAAATTGAAATCAAATATTTCATTGCAAAATAAAACAGACATTAATACGGCGTACCCATTGCACACTAAAGTTGGGGGAATAAAAAATCGCACCTCTTTCCATCTCACTCTTTCCCCTTCTATATCAACCTTTTTCTATTTTTATATCTAATTTTTAATTTTATCATATATACATTAATCAAATAATTATATATCTTTCTTTTTTTAATATTATTTTGATGATCATCTAGACAATCTCTTTCATCCAGGTACTATTATTACTTTGAGCTATCCAATCTATAGTGTTTCAAATATCCATTTGACAAGATATTGCACAACTATTAGGCATTATTGAACAGAAATTAGTAGTTTCAAATATGAAAAATATTTTGAATTAGGGAGAGGTTTCTATGAGATCATTAATCACATCAATTTAAAAAAATTAATTTGGAAGAAGTGAATTTTGGTCTATATTATTTCCTATTTTATTGAAATATTAAAATGTACAATAAATTTATAAATTCTTAACATATAAGCTTATGGTATATTTGCAATAGGAATAGAATTTTATAAAAAGAGAGAGATGCACAAATTAAACCATAAATTTAAAATTTAAACTAATTTTTAATTAAATTATTTGAAGAAAGACATAAAATATTAAAATAGATTTCAAACTAATGTTTAAATATAAAATTTAATAGAGTCGATTGAATGAAAAGCCAAATTATATCAAAATTAATAATTAAATAATAATTTAGACAAAATTGTAATAACTAATAAAAGAGTAAATTGTATTCAAACGAGTCTAATGTGATAGAGTTAGAAATGAGCAAATTGAGTAAACTATTAGCTACTCATTATTATTATTATTTGAATATTAGAGCGATAAGTAATGACAATATTAACATTGAAAACAAGTGATGTATGGAAGTATTAAGATAGCCCACGATAAAATCACACAAACTTATATCATCTATAGTTAACGAAAGTATGGTATAATTTTTGGATAGACATATAGAGGTAATATATTTTAAGCCTTGTGATAATATCCTAAAGATCCTCTTAGCTAGTAGGCATTAAGTGGAGACAATATTTTTTTATTTTTAGTAAATATATTTAAATCAATTTCATTTCTTATGTTTATATTATTTATTTATGTAATTTTAAAATTTAAAATTTATAAATAATTAATAATATTTTTTATTATTTTAACGTAATATATTATAATACTTTTAGATTTATATTTTAATTTTAATTTTTTTTAAATCAATGAATTTAAAATCATATAATTCAATAATTATATTTTTAAAATTTAAACGAAATTTATAAAATTCAATTAATAATTTATCTAAATATATATAGAATATTTCTATAAAATAACAGTAAAAATATAAATAAAATTATATTGATATTTGATATATAGACGAATTAGCTATTTATATATATATGTGTGTGTGTGAGTCACCTCATCAAACATTAGAGTCATAATATAAGATTTTTATATACTTATCCTATTAACAAGCACCACTATTTAATCAAAACTATGCAAGTTGTCATTTTGATAACATTAGTGAATGAATAAATATAATCGTACATTTTGGGGAGGTCATTCGAACAACTCATGATTTTGCACAAGTTGAAGTTGACTCAAAGCGGCGCCTGACAGTACGTTTCGGATGGGGTATGCATGGTATGCCATGGGAAATGGGAGGATGGTGGGGGAGTCTGTCGGCTGCATAGCCGGCTCCCTACAAGAGTAGGGCCTATTGGTGAAGTTAATATAATAATGGACTCAAAAGCAACTTCTCATAAAGAAGATGAGGATATTAAAGTGTGGAGGCAAGCTATTCTTTTTTGAAAAATGGTACATAAGATTTTGTTGATACTGTGGTTGGTTATTAACTTATTGGTTGTAAGTGATCTTTAGAAACAAACATAAAGAAAATGGTTCACTTGAAAAACAAAAATCTTGACCTTTTCCTAAGCATTATGTTCATTTGTGCTTTGTTGACTCTTATAGCCAAAAAAAATAGGTGAAAAGTTCATGTCATAAACACCAAATTTAATTTAAAGTGGCACCATATGAAATATAGTAGTATAAAAAAATAATTTGTCCCATTATAAATTAGCCCCAGATATTCTTACCAAAACATTTGATTGGGAGAATTTAAAAAAAAATCAAATAATGTTTGGTTCAACCCCTCAAATTAAGAGGGGGATGTTAATGCATAAATCTTCAGAGCTCTTAATATTACATTTTTTTCTGTTTTCTGTCAGTTTCTTTTGAATTTTTTTGGCAGTTGTTCAATGGCTGCCTTTAATATTTAGAAATGTATCCCCTTTTGCATCACAGTACAATATACAAATTTTCTTTGCCATTTTCCATTCTATTGGAAATCCAAGCCTGACAAAGCTTTCCGAGTCTATAATGTGAGCTTTCTCACGGAAGTCAAGCATGTCATTTGTCGATGGGCCACATTGAGTTGGCAAGCCTCTGACAAATTGAAAATTCCAGTGATGATAAATACTGGAACACTAAAATTGACTTGACTTGGTAGTAACTACAAATGGATGAATAGACTACTGTGGAAAATGGGAGGAACGTCTGGGCTACGCTAGCGAAGTTAATGCATGAATACACGCAAAAGAAAATTCTAGTAATTGACAGAATTGACAGTTTGGAACGTCTGCGCTACGACTCCAAGGAAACTCATCTTCAGCCTTAGAAAAATAGGTGTGCTGACAGATGAAAATCCTACCACATCTTCAGCCTTGGAAAATTATGTGTACTGATATGGCAGAATGGGAGGAGCAAGTGGCTTTACTTAGTACATGTCTTCTCTTTCCAACTAATTATGACGTCTGGAGTACAAATGAAAGAATAGATTGAAGAATTTGGATGTGCAGTTCATCTCCTGCCTTGTCTTCATTCATTCAAGTTGTGGAAAGTGATCAGTTTTATCTTTTGTTAGGGGAGAGATCAATCTATCTGGGTCTAATGGTTGTGATAGTAGTTGTTAACTTAATATTCGCACTTGTTGATTTAATGTCTAATATTTTTGACAATATTGTACTAATAGATTTAATTTTAAGTTATTTTTGTTAATGATGACTATCCATAATTGAATGAAATGTGTCATTTATTATAAAAAGCAACTAATTATGTGATGCCACATCAGCGGCACAAGTATTGGCGTCCCTAATGCACTATGATTGGTCTCACTTTTTGGGGGGGTTGTTTTGGACACCTTTGCAAAAATCATGCTGATGTGACATCATATTTGATGATGTGGCTCTGAAACCTTAGTTATTGACATCATATAGCTTTGAACAAAAAAAAATAGCATGAAATGATAGTTTATTTTTTTAGCTTAATTAAATTTTATGGTTTTTTTTACACGAAATGGTTTCAGAACTCATGTAGACACAATTGAACCATTGATCAATAAGAATTTAATTTATGTTATATTAATAATTATTATATATTAACTTTATATTTTAATATAATATATAATTATGATATAATTTCTATTAAATAAAATATTATATAAAGTAATAAATATAATTAAATTAGATATAAGTTAATTTTTAAACTTTTATAAATTATAATAATATTTTATAAATATCATATAAAAATGCTTTAACCTATTATCCAAATTTACTTATATAATTTGTGCAAACCAAGGATTATATGCCAACAAGTGTAAGCACCTTCCCCTTTTGTTTCTTTGCTTGGAAGACCCACGGAAACACTCGCATCATATAGTTGGTCCACTCTAGTATGTGAAATGCTAATAGTGGAAGATTAAGCCAAATTTAATATTATATGTGAAACACAATTACTATTATGTTGCACATAAATGCAACATTTGGCAAATGATTCTAAACAATTCTCTCCCCCTTTGGCGTGGCCTTATCTCACAAGTCAGCATGCTTCCTTGTCTTTTTTTATTTTACAGCTTCTGCTAGTGTTAAAATAAAACAAGAAACCTCATAGGACGTTAAGGTTAATGCACACTTTTTCTTGGCATGGACAAGAGAATTCCTTTTCATCCCATGCGAACACATTAACCAATCGTTAAGTGGGACGCCTTGGGGAAAGGAGCTACTGATGATTCGATCATTTCAATGGTTGACCACTGTCTATAGACAGTTATTACACTTTAGTTTGTTTTCATCTTTCTTTGCTCCATATTACACATTAGTTTGTTTTCATTGACCATGGAATTAATTCTTATAGTTCATAAGTAGGACAAGAGCATCACTAGAATGACTTGTATCTGCATTCTTTCCTCTTTGCTTGATCTTGTTATAAAGTTGATTTTTTCATTTTCGTAGGATTTTAATTTGAACTCAAAGCTCCACCATTTTGATGGTCATTGTAAGGACCATTCTAGGGATAACTTTTATCCTACAAAATCATATCAATTTTCTTGTAATGATATATTTCAGACTATCAATTTGGGGTATTACTTTAGTTTTTATGTAGCCTAACTTCAACATTGTGATATACTTGACATTCTACACATGGTGATGAAGGGTGCTCCCCTTAATACCACAAACACATAACAGAAATAGAGAAACAACAACAATAATATGCAAGAACAGAAAAATTGGCTTCTTATTATCTCCACAAATGTGGAATTACAAACTTTCAGAATTACAATATGCAAAGCCACATGGGCATTCCCTTACAATATTCTGTAGGACAAAGCCTCGAATCAATACCCAGATCTACTACCCAGAACTGCCCTAAACAACACTACGGGCCTTCTTTATATAGGCAATTTCCACCGCCCGAGAAGGTTCTAGAAATTTAGCCCTTAGGGCCGACCAAACTTAGAATTATTTTATTTTACAATTTATTACATCAAAGTCGGCTCAAAATGAGTTCTGAAACCCAAACAGAAATTTTGAAGAAAAATTATTTTTCGCCATTTCAGGTGGCCCGACTTCCGGAGACCATAAGTCATCACCAATTGACCCAATTGACTATTATAACCCCATTTTGAAAATGCCACGAAGCGCTCTACAGGCTTGAAAAGCACAAGGCGCCCATCACCCAAATTTTCAACCTCATCCAGGGCCTCTAAAGCCTTCAAAACTGAGTTTGAAGTTTCTGTACCCTGCTGCCAATACCGAAAATCTTCAATATCTTCAAAACTACACCTGATCTAGCCATGAAACTTTGCTGGCAGGCTGATATGACTGAGATGAACCTCCATATGTAAAATCAGACATTCCGAGATCGTAAGACCAACTTACTAAAAATAGCAAGTTTCCATAAATAGCAACTCTGCACAAGGTAGCCCTTATTGAATACAAAAACAGAAATATTTTTGGGTGATGCAAGATTGCTCTTACACCCAGGATGCTCCTGCATCAGACACCCGGGGTAATTTGAGAAGTGACCCTATCATGACTCAGGTGTGTAGAGGAAAACCAAGACGGTTAACCTCCTTTGTTAGCCATGATGAATCTTCAACAAGTCGTCCTTTCCATTTGACCAAATACTCTTCATATGTCCTGTTCCTTGTGCTTTACCAACACGACTGTCCAGTATGTCTTCAATTTCCTTGATATCTGAACTGGTTGCTGGAATACTCCATTGTGCTGCTGCAACCTCATCTTCAACACCTCCTTCATGATACTCTGTCAAATCTGAAATGTTAAACACTGGTGAAATATTCAACTCAGTAGGCAATTCTACCTCATATGCATTTCTTGAATCATGCTTCTTCAGTATCTTACATGGCCCAAACTTCTTCATTTTCAACTTGTTATATGTACCAACCGAAAATCGCTCCTTCTGCAAATGAACCATGACTTCATCTCCAACCTGAAATTCCTTATGCCTCCTTTTCTCATTTGCCTTAGCCTTATACTGCACATTCATCTTGGTAATATGCTTCCTCACCTCCTCATAGATGTTCTTCAAGTGTTCTGCAAAATCCTCAACTTCAGCACTACTTAATTCTCCTTTATCTATCTTTCTCAATTCAGATGCATTTCTTGGACTACTTCCATATACAATCTGGAATGGTGATTTACCAGTGCTCCTATTGACAGAATTATTGTATGCAAATTCTGCTTGTGGTAAAATCAAATCCCATCCCATTGGCTTATCTCCAACCAAACACCTCAGCAAATTTCTCAAACTTCTGTTCACCACCTCTATCTGTCCATCAGTCTGTGGGTGATGTGATGAACTGAACTTCAAATCTATCTTCAACTTTTTCCACAATGTCCGCCAGAAATATCCAACAAACTTAGTATCTCGATCTGAAACTATGGTCTTTGGCAAACCATGTAGTCTCACCACTTCTCTGAAAAACAATTCTGCTACATGAACAGCATCATTAGTCTTCTTGCAGGGAATGAAATGTGCCATCTTCGAAAATCTATCAACTACTACAAAAATTGAGTTATGTCCCCACTGTGTCCTCGGTAAACCAAGAACAAAGTCCATACTGATATCCTCCCAAGGCTTCTCTGGTATAGGTAATGGCTGATACAACCCTGTATTTTTCTTCACTCCTTTCATCATCTGACATACTCTACAACTCTGTACAAACTTCTTCACATCTTGCTACAATTGTGGCCAATAATAATTCTCACCAACCAAAGCAAGGGTTTTGTCACGACCAAAATATCTAGCCAATCCTCCACTATGCTTCTCCTTGATGAGATTCTCCCTCATAGAACTTTGTGGAATGCACAACTGACTCCCTCTGAATAGCATATCATCTTGGATGATAAAATCCAGCCATTTCGTCCTGTCTAGAGTAACAGGTTCTGTACAAGCTTTCCAAGCTTCACCAAAATCAGGATCCTCTGGATACAAATTCTTGAGTTCCTTGAACCCAACCACTTCAATCTGCATCTCTGTTAGCAATAGTTGCTTTCTTCTAAAGGCATCCGCAACCCTATTAGACTTTCCACTCCTGTGTTTCAAAATAAATGTATAACTTTGCAAAAACTCAACCCATTTCAAATGCCTCTGATTCAACTTTCCTTGACTATTCAAATATTGCAAAGCTTGATGATCAGTATACAAGACAAACTCTTTAGGAAGCAGATAATGTCTCCACTTCTTTAATGCCTGAACTATAGCATAAAATTCCTGATCATAAATAGAATATTTTCTCTTGGCATCATTTAACTTCTCACTGAAATAAGCAACAGGTTTACCTTCTTGGCTCATAACAGCTCCTATTGCAGTACCACTAGCATCACTACTTGAAACACCTTATTAAAATCTGGAAGTGCTAAAACAGGTTGTTCTGTAACTTTTTGTTTCAACAATTGAAAACTCTTTTCTACCTCATTAGTCCACTTAAACTCTTTTCTATCCCCTCTCATTATTTCAGTTAAGGGTCCACAGATACTGCTAAAATTTATGATAAATTTTCTGTAAAAGCTAGCCAAACCATGAAAAGATCTTACCTCAGTAGCACTCCTTGGAGTAGGCCATTCAAGGATAGCCTGTACCTTCTCTGGGTCCATTTTTAGACCTTTTGCTGAAACTACAAACCCCAAATACACTAACTCTTTCTTCACAAAACTGCACTTCTTCAAATTAATCAACAATTTCTCATCTCTCAACTTCTCAAACACCATATGAATATGCATCATATGTTCCTCCAATGTCTTGCTAAAAATCAAAATATCATCTAGGTAAACAATGACAAACTTACCCAGAAATTCTTTTAGAACCTCGTTCATGAGCCGCATGAAAGTGCTTGGTGCATTGGTTAGCCCAAAAGGCATGACTAGCCACTCATATAGTCCTTCCTTTGTCTTGAAGGCAGTTTTCCATTCATCTCCTTCTCTGATCCGAATCTGGTGATATCCACTCTTCAGATCTATCTTTGAGAAATACACAGCTCCACTCAAACAATCCATAATATCACCCATTCGTGGCAATGGAAACCTATACTTGATTGTGATCTTGTTTATTGCTCTGGAATCTGTACACATCCTCCATTCTCCATTCTTCTTTGGTGCTAATACCGCTGGTACAACACAGGGACTCAGACTCTCTCAGATCAACCCCTTCTGCAATAACTCGTGTACTTGTCTGTTCAACTCTTCACCTTCTGCTGGTGTCATTCTGTGTGCTGCCTTGTTTGGCAAACTAGCTCTTGGAATCAAATCCATCTGGTGACGGATCTTCCTTACCGGTGGTAATCCATCAGGTACATTATCAGATACAATATCTTGAAACTCATTCAACAAATCTGCAACCTCTACAGGTACATCCTCTACTTCTTATTTACTAGCTTTTGGAATTAAAGCAAAACACACATGCTCATGCCTCATACCATCTAGGAATTTTCTTCCATCAACAAAAGTTATTCTTGCATTACCACATACCTTTTCTTCGGTCTCCTTCAATGGCTTTAGCTTATGCCGCACTCTATCATTTGTTAGGGAATACGTATTCGCATGACCATCGTGTACAGCACATCTGTCAAACTGCCACGGTCTACCCAACAACATATGACATGCATCCATAGATATTATATCACATAGTACCTCATCTTGGTACCCGCCGATCTTGAACTTTACCAGGCACTGTTCACTGACCATGACCTTGTGGTCATCCTGCGCCCAGGCAATCCGATATGGATGTGGGTGTTTTTGTCTCTTGAGCTTCAACTTTGTCACCATCTCTTCTGACACCAAATTGTCAGTGCTTCCACTATCAATAATCGCATCATAGCATTTACCCTCACACTTGCATCTAGTGCGAAACAGGCTCCTCCTTTGTTTAGGTTCATTCTCACCACTCAGCAAGACTCTTCTATTAATTAGTGTTTCTCCTCTTTCAGCATCTTCAGAATTTGAGGATCTAGCATCTTCATCTACATGTGCAACTCTGGCCTGGCCTTCATTTCTTCTATCTTTTCTGCCTTGGCGCTGAGGACATTCAAATGCCCTATGACCTTCTTCTCCACAGTGAAAACACGTTCCACGGAAGCCTCCTCTTCCTGAACCTTGTCCTCTTCCTCTTCCTCTCTGATCTCTATTATTCTGATCTTGAAAATGATTGGAATTGTTTCCTCTCTGATTTTGGCTACTACTGGCCTCATCCTTCTTTCTCGGATTTTCATTTCGGCCACCATATGACCGTCCACCAGATCTTCCACCATGACCTTTTCCATTTTGTCTGCTCTCAAACTTATTGTTCAACTTTTCCTCTACTTTTAGGGAAAACTGGTATGCCTCCTCAATACTGTTCATTCGAACCAGATTCAACTCTTCCTGAATGCTTGGCCTTAACCCATTAAGGTATCGGGCAACTTTCTCCTTATCAGCTTCTGCATGGCCTGTTCTGATGAGGAGTCGATAGAACTCCTCTGTATACTCCTGAACAGATCTTCCTGCTTGCTTCAAACTTTGCATATTCTTTAGTAGGTTAAGCTCATAATCAACAGGAATAAATTGTCGCTTCAATTTATCCACCATCCGATCCCATCTTGTGATTTTATCTTTCCCTCTTCTATTTCGCTCCAATTGAATCTCTTGCCACCAAATCTTCGCATGACCTTTCAGTCTGGCCTTTGCAAATTTGACCCTATCAGGATCCTCAACATCTTCATACTCAAAATATTCCTCACATTCATTGATCTAGTCGATCAATTCTTTTGGGTTAAGATTTTCAGAAAATGTAGGAACCTCAATCTTAGGTCTTTTCCCAATCTTGGAAATCGCCCGAAAAAGTTTTTCTTTCTCTTGGTTCACAACTTCGGCTTCTCCTTCTTGATATTTTTCTTCGGCTTCATCCTCGCTTTCGTCTCTGACACTAAGATTCATCCCTCTGCGAATCTCTTCTTGCAATGCTCGCACTTGTCTCTGCAGCTCTCTAACCTCAGGTGTCACAGCACCAGCTCTTCCGCCACGTTCTCTTCGTGGAGGTATTTTTGCGATGCACGCTGAAACCCTTACCATGGTCCTGGTGCAAACTGCCTCACAGTCGGCGATCGGTTTACACACTCAAGAAAACCTACTCTGATACCACTTGATGAAGGGTGCTCCCCTTAATACCACAAACACATAACAGAAATAGAGAAACAACAACAATAATATGCAAGAACAGAAAAATTGGCTTTTTATTATCTCCACAAATGTGGAATTACAAACTTTCAGAATTACAATATGCAAAGCCACATGGGCATTCCTTTACAATATTCTATATGACAAAGCCTCGAATCAATACCTAGATCTACTACCCAGAACTGCCCTAAACAACACTACGGGCCTTCTTTATATAGGCAGTTTCCACCGCCCGAGAAGGTTCTAGAAATTTAGCCCTTAGGGCCGACCAAACTTAGAATTATTTTATTTTACAATTTATTACATCAAAGTCGGCTCAAAATGAGTTCTGAAACCCAAACAGAAATTTTGAAGAAAAATTATTTTCTGCCATTTCAGGTGGTCCGAATTTCGGAGACCATAAGTCATCACCAGTTGACCCGATTGACTATTATAACCCCATTTCGAAAATGCCACGAAGCGCTCTACAGGCATAACTAGCACAAGGTGCCTGTCACCCAAATTTTCAACCTCATCCGGGGCTTCTAAAGCCTTCAAAACTGAGTTTGAAGTTTCTGTACCCTACTGCCAATACCGAAAATCTTCAATATCTTCAAAACTACACCTGATCTAGCCATGAAACTTTGCTGGCAGGCTGATATGACTAAGTTGAACCTCCATATGTAAAATCAGACATTCCGAGATCGTAAGACCAACTTACTAAAAATAGCAAGTTTCCATAAATAGAAACTCTGCACAAGGTAGCCCTTATTGAATACAAAAATAGAAATATTTTTGGGTGATGCAAGATTGCTCTTACACCCAGGATGCTCCTGCATCAGACACCCGGGGTAATTTGAGAAGTGACCCTGTCACGACTCAAGTGTGCAGAGGAAAACCAAGATGGTTAACCTCCTCCTTTGTTAGCCATGATGAATCTTCAACAGGTCGTCCTTTCCATTTGACCAAATACTCTTCATATGTCTTGTTCCTTGTGCTTCTACCAACACGACTATCTAGTATGTCTTCAATTTCCTTGATATCTGAACTGGTTGCTGGAATACTCCACTGTGCTGCTGCAACCTCATCTTCAACACCTCCTTCGTGATACTCTGTCAAATCTGAAATGTTAAACACTGGTGAAATATTCAGCTCAGTAGGCAATTCTACCTCATATGCATTTTCTGAATCATGCTTCTTCAGTATCTTACATGGCCCAAACTTCTTCATTTTCAACTTGTTATATGTACCAACTGGAAATCGCTCCTTTCGCAAATGAACCATGACTTCATCTCCAACCTGAAATTCCTTATGCCTCCTTTTCTCATCTGCCTTAGCTTTATACTGCACATTCATCTTGGTAATATGCTTCCTCACCTCCTCATGGATGTTCTTCAAGTGTTTTGTAAAATCCTCAGCTTCAGCACTACTTAATTCTCCTTTATTTATCTTTCTCAATTCAGATGCATTTCTTGGACTACTTCCATATACAATCTGGAATGGTGATTTACCAGTGCTCCTATTGACAGAATTATTGTATGCAAATTCTGCCTGTGGTAAAATCAAATCCCATCCCATTGGCTTATCTCCAACCAAACACCTCACCAAATTTCCCAAACTCCTATTCACCACCTATGTCTGTCCATCAGTCTCTAGGTGATGTGATGAACTAAACTTCAAATCTGTCTTCAACTTCTTCCACAATGTCTGCCAGAAATATCCAACAAACTTAGTATCTCGATCTGAAACTATGGTCTTTGGCAAACCATGTAGTCTCACCACTTCTCTGAAAAATAATTCTGCTACATGAACAGCATCATTAGTCTTCTTGCAGGGAATGAAATGTGTCATCTTCGAAAATCTGTCAACTACTACAAAAATTGAGTCATATCCCCGCTGTGTCCTCGGTAAACCAAGAACAAAGTCCATACTGATATCCTCCCAAGGCTTCTCTGGTACAGGTAATGGCTGATACAACCCTGTATTTTGCTTCACTCCTTTCACCATCTGACATACTCTGCAACTCTGTACAAACTTCTTCACATCTTGCTGCAATTATGGCCAATAATAATTCTCACCAACCAAAGCAAGGGTTTTGTCATGACAAAAATATCCAGCCAATCCTCCACTATGCTTCTCTTTGATGAGATTCTCCCTCATAGAACTTCGTGGAATGCACAACTGACTCCCTCTGAGTAGCATATCATCTTGGATGATAAAATCCAGCCATTTCGTCCTGTCTAGAGTAATAGGTTCTGTACAAGTTTTTCAAGCTTCACCAAAATCAGGATCCTCTGGATACAAATTCTTGAGTTCTTTAAACCCAACCACTTCAATCTGCATCTATGTCAGCAATAGTTGCCTTCTTCTAAAAGCATCCGCAACCCTATTAGACTTTCCACTCCTGTGTTTCAAAATAAATGTATAACTCTGCAAAAACTCAACCTATTTCAAATGCCTCTGATTCAACTTTCCTTGACTATTCAAATATTGCAAAGCTTGATGATCAGTATACAAGACAAACTCTTTAGGAAGCAGATAATGTCTCCACTTCTTTAATGCCTGAACTATAACATAAAATTATTGATCATAAATAGAATATTTCCTCTTGGCATCATTTAACTTCTCACCGAAATAAGCAACAGGTTTACCTTCTTGGCTCATAACAGCTCCTATTGCAGTACCACTATCATCACAATCTACTTGAAACACCTTATTAAAATCTGGAAGTGCTAAAACAAGTTGTTCTATAACTTTTTGTTTCAACAATTGAAAACTCTTTTCTGCCCCATTAGTCCACTTAAACTCTTTTCTATCCCCTCTCATTGTTTCAGTCAAGGGTCCACAGATACTGCTAAAATTTTTGATAAACTTTCTGTAAAAGCTAGCCAAACCATGAAAAGATATTACCTCAATAGCACTCCTTGGAGTAGGCCATTCAAAGATAGCCTGTACCTTCTCTGGGTCTATTTTTAGACCTTCTGATGAAACTACAAACCCCAAATACACTAACTCTTTCTTCACAAAACTGCACTTCTTCAAATTAATCAATAATTTCTCATCTCTCAACTTCTCAAACACCATATGAATATGCATCATATGTTCCTCCAATGTCTTGCTAAAAATCAAAATATCATCTAGGTAAGCAATGACAAACTTACCCAGAAATTCTTTTAGAACCTCGTTCATGAGCCGCATGAAAGTGCTCGGTGCATTGGTTAGCCCAAAAGGCATGACTAGCCACTCATACAGTCCTTCCTTTGTCTTGAAGGCAGTTTTCCATTCATCTCCTTCTCTGATCCGAATCTGGTGATATCCACTCTTCAGATCTATCTTTGAGAAATACACAGCTCCACTCAAACAATCCATAATATCATCCATTCGTGGCAATGGAAACCTATACTTGATTGTGATCTTGTTTATTGCTCTGGAATCTGTACACATCCTCCATTCTCCATTCTTCTTTGGTGCTAATACCGCTGGTACATCACAGGGACTCAGACTCTCTCGGATCAACCCCTTCTGCAATAACTCGTGTACTTGTCTGTTCAACTCTTCACCTTCTGCTGGTGTCATTCTGTGTGCTGCCTTGTTTGGCAAACTAGCTCCTGGAATCAAATCCATCTGGTGACTGATCTTTCTTACCGGTGGTAATCCATCAGGTACATTATCAAATACAATATCCTGAAACTCATTCAACAAATCTGCAACCTCTACAGGTACATCCTCTACTTCTTCTTTACTAACTTTTAGAATTAAAGCAAAACACACATGCTCATGCCTCATACCATCTAGGAATTTTCTTCCATCAACAAAAGTTATTCTTGCATTACCACATACCTTTTCTTCGGTCTCCTTCAATGGCTTTAGCTTATGCCACACTCCATCATTTGTTAGGGAATAGATATTCGCATGACCATCGTGTACAGCACATCTGTCAAATTGCAACGGTCTACCCAACAACATATGACATGCATCCATAGATATTATATCACATAGTACCTGATCTTGGTACCCGCCGATCTTGAACTTTACCAGGCACTGTTCACTGACCATGACCTTGTGGTCATCGTACACCCAAGCAATCTGATATGGATGTGGGTGTTTCTGTCTCTTGAGCTTCAACTTTGTCACCATCTCTTCTGACACCAAATTGTCAGTGCTTCCACTATCAATAATCACATCACAACATTTAGCCTCACACTTGCATCTAGTGCGAAACAGGCTCCTCCTTTGTTTAGGTTCATTCTCACCACTCAGCAAGACTCTTCTGTTAATTAGTGTTTCTCCTCTTTCAGCATCTTCAGAATTTGAGGATCTAGCATCTTCATCTACATGTGCAACTCTAGCCTGGCCTTCATTTCTTCTGTCTGTTCTGCCTTGGCGCTGAGGACATTCAAATGCCCTATGACCTTCTTCTCCACAGTGAAAACACGTTCCACGGAAGCCTCCTCTTCCTGAACCTTGTCCTCTTCCTCTTCCTCTCTGATCTCTATTATTCTGATCTTGGAAATAATTAGAATTGTTTCCTCTCTGATTCTGGCTACTACTGGCCTCATCCTTCTTTTTTGGATCTTCATTTCAGCCACCATATGACCGTCCACCATGACCTCTTCCATTTTGTCTACTCTCAAACTTATTGTTCAACTTATCCTCTACTTTTAGGGAAAACTGGTATGCCTCCTCAATACTGTTCATTCGAACCAGATTCAACTCTTCCTGAATGCTTGGCCTTAACCCATTAAGGTATCGGGCAACTTTCTCCTTATCAGCTTCTGCATGGCCTGTTCTGATGAGGAGTCGATAGAACTCCTCTGTATACTCCTGAACAGATCTTCCTGCTTGCTTCAAACTTTGCATTTTCTTTAGTAGGTCAAGCTCATAATCAACAAGAATGAACTGTCGCTTCAATTTATCCACCATCCGATCCCATCTTGTGATTTTATCTTTCTCTCTTCTATTTCACTCCAATTGAATCTCTTGCCACCAAATCTTCGCATGACCTTTCAGTCTGGCCTTCGCAAATTTGACCCTATCAGGATCCTCAACATCTTCATACTCAAAATATTCCTCACATTCATTGATCCAGTCGATCAATTCCTCTGGGTTAAGATTTTCAGAAAATGTAGGAACCTCAATCTTAGGTCTTTTCCCAATCTTGGAAATCGCCCGAAAAAGTCTTTCTTCCTCCTGGTTCACAACTTCGGCTTCTCCTTCTTGATATTCTTCTTCGGCTTCATCCTCGCTTTCGTCTCTGACACTAAAATTCATCCCTCTGCGAATCTCTTCTTGCAATGCTCACACTTGTCTCTGGAGCTCTCTAACCTCAGGTGTCACAGCACCAGCTCTTCCGCCACGTTCTCTTCGTGGAGGCATTTTCGCGATGCGCGCTTAAACCCTAACCACGGTCCTGGTGCAAACTGCCTCACAGTCGGCGATCGGTTTACACACTCAAGAAAACCTGCTCTGATACCACTTGATGAAGGGTGCTCCCCTTAATACCACAAACACATAACAGAAATAGAGAAACAACAACAATAATATGCAAGAACAGAAAAATTGGCTTCTTATTATCTCCACAAATGTGGAATTACAAACTTTCAGAATTACAATATGCAAAGCCACATGGGCATTCCCTTACAATATTCTGTAGGACAAAGCCTCGAATCAATACCCAGATCTACTACCCAGAACTGCCCTAAACAACACTACGGGCCTTCTTTATATAGGCAATTTCCACCGCCCGAGAAGGTTCTAGAAATTTAGCCCTTAGGGCCGACCAAACTTAGAATTATTTTATTTTACAATTTATTAGATCAAAGTCGGCTCAAAATGAGTTATGAAACCCAAACAGAAATTTTGAAGAAAAATTATTTTCTGCCATTTTAGGTGGCCCGACTTTCGGAGACCATAAGTCATCACCAGTTGATCTGATTGACTATTATAACCCCATTTCAGAAATGCCACAAAGCGCTCTACAGGCCTAACTAGCACAAGGCGCCCGTCACCCAAATTTTCAACCTCATCCGGGGCCTCTAAAGCCTTTAAAACTGAGTTTGAAGTTTCTGTACCCTGCTGCCAATACCGAAAATCTTCAATATCTTCAAAACTACACCTGATCTAGCCATGAAACTTTGCTGGCAGGCTGATATGATTGAGATGAACCTCCATATGTAAAATCAGACATTCCGAGATCGTAAGACCAACTTACTAAAAATAGCAAGTTTCCATAAATAGCAACTCTGCACAAGGTAGCCCTTATTGAATACAAAAATAGAAATATTTTTTGGTGATGCAAGATTGCTCTTACACCCATGATGCTCCTGCACCACATGGTTACTAGAAGTTCATGAAGATATATTTATAAGACTGTTGAAAAAATACTAGTAAGATAGACATTATTTACGAATACATTAATTATCACAAACTTGTACAAACACCAATTAATTAGTTGACGATCAAAAATATATTTTTTCTACAATATAGAAATCATTATACTCTTCAATTTAAATCTCAATACTATACTAATATTTTTGCATTAAAAATATTTCACTTAATGAAAGAACTAATACAATTTAAACAATATTGAAAGACAATACAATAACCAAAATTAATTGCCATACAACACTTATTATTAAAAACAATATATGTTTTTTAAAACCTATAGTCATAAACATTATACAGTACCATTGGAAACTAAAACAAAAACTCCCCAAAAAGTCATGTATATGAAAGGTAGGGGAACAAATTTTTGGTGTGCCACTACAGATAACCCTCGGTATTCATTTCGCTTGAAGTTTCCTTTGTTTGATTGGGGGTTTCCCTGGATACTTCCCAACATCTCAGAATGGCTATAGCAATCATGCTCTATTGCGAAGCTGTTTTAGCAGTGCTAATGATGGCGTGGACTATGATTCTCGCAGGCCCCAAATTTGGTAGCCGTATCCTATTTAGGAATTTCAGCGACTAAATACAATCAATATACTGGGAAGATTGTATGCTATGAAAGGGAACATGTTGGATGGAGGCGGTTACAATAATATATAAATTTGATCCATATAATATTTATATAATATTTAGAGGCAATTTTTCAAAAAAGCATTTGATATTATTCAATCTATTTATTGATTTGGCCAAGGACTCGAAAACACACACATCTGCAGACATCTAAGAGAATCATGATAATAACTGGATTTCAAGATTTTAAAGCTCTTGAGAAGCCATTTTTAATGCTGGAAGGGACCATGCATGGTGGGGAGAAATAGCGAGGACAACCATTGCATGTAATTTATGCCTAACTGATTTTTTTAAAATTGTGGTTACCAGACTAATTAGTTGTCTTCGAAATAAGAGGTTGGTCCTCGAAATAAGAGATATTGGTGAGTATACGATTGTGTTGTCTTCCCAAGATCAAAACTCCATTTACAGTCCCCACGTACCCTATACCTACTGCCCAGCACTATTAACTTCTCCTTTTGCAAGGGTATTTGTCGTGAGAAGATGTAGGAGAGTGTGGGGATTTTGCTGGACGTTTAGTGATGTTCTCATATCTGCAAGAATTTTTTACTGTTAAGTGAGTGATTTGGTACGGGCTTTGATTGAAATTTGCATGGTCTTTAGTTGGATGAAATGGACACCTGAATGGTATGCTGTGGAGTAATTGGAATTTGAAGGTGAGAAGGCGAAGGGTAAAATTTTAGGATCGGGCTTGTAGAATTTGAGAATTGGGAGCTGAGTGGAGGGATTTTTTTTCCTCTTTTTATTTCTGTCAAGAGTTTTATCAGAGATGTAAACATGAAAGATACAAATTTGAGAGTTATTACAGTTCAAAATTGACAATTATGAGCTCAGAAGAGAAAGAGTGCTTTCAGGCCTGCAAAGAGTGGCCAAACTCTATTATATTTTACTAGTGGCTTTCAATACATCGCTTGTTTCCACCTTCGCCATCCAATACTCCTATCCCAAGCTTGTCTCCCTTGGGATTCTTCCTTTTGATGGTATAATAACTTACATGGAAAGGTCATTTAATTATTTGTCCTTTTTTTTACTCCCTCTCATCCTCTTTAGATCCCCTTATCTTTGTATCAATATATCTCATCATCTATGTATCTTTATATGTCTTCCTCTCTATCTCCCCCTCTTTATGTCTTTGTATTCTCCATATTTCTTCTCCCATCTCTTCCTCTATATCTATCTTTATCTTGTCATCTCTCTATCACTCTCTATCCCTATATATCTCCCTCTTTCTACCTCTCTCTCTATCACTTTCTACCTCTATTTTATCTTTATATCTCTCCCTCTCTCATTCTCTAGAATCTTTATATATTTAGAACTTCCATCTGCACTCTCCCCTCTCTCTCTCCTCTTCATATCCCTCTTCTTTTCAATCTTCATATTTTGAATTTAATTGTCATAGTAATCAATAAGTTCATGGTTTCATTCATGTGTCACAACACCTAGAAGAAGATTACAAAGAAGGTTTCAAACTTATGATTAAATATAGAAAAAGACAAACAACATCTAAAGCTAAAATGATTTGGTATTATGAAATATTAGTATGCTACGAAATGCATGAACATTTCCAATTTGTGTCATTTGTACACTGAAAATGTAAATGTTACTTGAATTTAATTACTTTCTAAATTTTCTAAAGGCTTAAATATTTTCTTTATTCAAAAATTTAAAGCTGTGTTTAATCAAATTATTATTTTGGTAGTTTGGACAAGGGGAAATTTGGATTGTGAAGTGACATTGGTTACTTCGATAATTTTAGTACTTCAAATTCCTATGGTGAAACACTATAGCACAATTTAAAAGTTATTGTGACACTAGAAAAAATATTTCTCTAAATTGGAGATAGTCCAATTCAAATTCAATTCCATGCACTGCTTCAAAAGTTATGGAATGTAACACCTACAATTGCATATTGGAAGCTTTGAATGTCATAGTCAAGTTCCAAACTCACCTCAAAAGAACAAACTCTTATTCTTGCATCCATACATATTTTTACAAATATACATAGTAAAGTAAGTTAAATAAATTCTAGTGAGAGTTCAATAAAGAAATGTCGATAGTTGTTTTCTCAATATTGCAGAAATAAAAAGAATACTTTAATATTAATGTATCATTTATGTTGTCAAGATTATATTTAGAATTGGAAATAAGGATAAAAGATTATAACTCTTTTCATATATTTAAATTCCCTAGTAAAAATAATCAAAAGAATTGTCCAAAAATATCAAAGATATTATGCATCACATTCTATATTTAATAATTTTTAATCATATATTTTTCTAGTTTTATCTATTAATGGTAGATGATGCTATAAATTTTTTTTAACTATAGTTATTTTTTAATTAAAAATTAATAAAAATAAATATATTTTAATAATTTTTTTATGTATATGTGTTAATCATATAAATATAACATTACTCTACTATAATATAAAATAATAATAATAAACCAAATGTAAACATGAAGGAAATACTCTAAGGGAGTGCACAATCTTCACAAGCAATATTAATATAAAATATGTAATTTCCAAAGAAGTTGCCAAACTTTTATAGAAATAATCAAATTCTTGAAAAAGCCATGACACATTCGCCATTTCCCCATTTCAAGAATTAACCACTTTTTATATTTTAATATAAATTATATAAAAATAAATCTTAATTAATATCGAGTCATATTAAAATAATAAATTTTTAGAATATTTAATATGGACAGAGTATTTTAAAGCACATCAAATAGTCATGATGATGCGATTTTATTTGTTTTCTTCCTAAACCCAAAATAATCGTCCAAGAGTAAGTTGGGGAGTAGTTATGGAATATAAATGTCATGGTTTATAAATTATAAAAAAAAATGATACTTTTCACAATCGCAAGAGAGGTAATAAAGCCTAAGTATTGCTCCCATGTCCACATACACCTAGGGTTTGGCTATAATTTACAAAAGGGAGGAAATGACACTATCGATTGCCACATGTTTAAACTTTTTAGTTCCTTCCATCTATGTAGCTACATGTCTGTCAAGCACGTCAAGCTACACTTTGGGACTGAGCGATTTATGCCAGTGCTATACCTTCAATGTCAATTCGATGATCAATTATTAGTTGTAGTTAGAATGGAATCAATATCGCTATTCAGGTTTTTTGTGGAAATCTACACTATTTTAGCGTCGCCATTGTAAAACCATGCGTAGGCTAACATTGACATTGCCTGTTCATAGAACCAACCATGGCTTCGTATGATCTCCAATACCTGCTACTGGAGATGGCTTCCTAGGCAGAAATAAAATAAAGAAAGTTATTGCCAGAGAGCAATCTGACACCTATATTTACATTAATTTGGGATTTGAGTATTTGTGAGATATTGTCTACAATGTATGGGATAATAAGAAGAATTAGCTCAAATTGGCTATTATAGCCGATCTAGGAGCAATTTATGGTGGTCCTGTTGTTCCAGAAGTTTTGGAGTAAACATAACATTTTTAACCAATTTAATTTTTTATTAGAGGAGTTGCACATTAATCAAAGAAAAATAGACTGGTTGGATTTTTCAAAGAATAATATTTTTTAAATACATTTTAAAATATGAAAATAAATTTTATATAAGTTTAATTTGATATTAAATGTTATTTGTTTTATTGAATTCATAATAAATTGGATTCCTTATTCTATAAAACACTTTGGGTGCAACATCTATACTACCAAAGTTCAAATACATATTAAGCATGGCAACTCCTATACCAAGACCATAGTCAAGCTTAGATTTTATAACATAAGCATGCATTTGCATGCCCAACTCAAAATCATCCAAACCACTGCATGCTTGCACGACACTAGTGATGATAAATGCACCCAATTCACTAAGGGCCTGTTTGGTAGCGGGAATTAGGAAATGATGGATTTGATCAAATGTTGGAAATGGTCAAATCATGGATTTGATAATCCAGTTTTTCATTTCTAGATTATTTTTGGACTGTTTGGTTCCACTTTTTGAAACTGGAATTGGAATTTGAGAATGATTTTTTTTAAAAAGAAATTGAATTGTTTTAATGTTTTTGAATTTAATAATTTATTTTTATTAATGGAATTGAATTTAAAATGGAATCGTAGATCATTTTAGGCAGCTAAAGTTGGTGGCAGGCAACCAAGTTACAATCACTGCAACCAAAATTCGACAAAAAATTTGAATAAAAAAATAATAAAAATAAAAAAATCAAATCTAAAAGAAAAAAAAATTGAAAAAAAATTTGTCAAAAAATTCGGCAAAAAAATTGAATTTTTTTCAAAAAAATTTGAATAAATAACAAAGTTACAAACCACCTAGAGAAATAAAAAATAAATTAAATCCTTCCCCACACAAATAAAAAATTAAAAAATTAAGTGTAGACATGAAAAATTTATAAATTTGCTTTCCCCCATTCAAATTCCAATTCCACCTTTTCAGATGGAAGATGTAAATGCTTATTTTTGGCAAAATGAGCATTTACATATTCCTATTCTATTTTCATATTGCACTCCCAAACTGAGGATTCGACGAAATGGGAAATAACAAATGCCAATTCCAAGCTTATTCCTGCTAAAACACTTTGCGCGCAACATCTATACTACCAAAGTTCAAATACATAGTAAGCATGGCAGCTCCTATACCAAGACCATAGTCAAGCTTAGATTTTATAACATAAGCATGCATTTGCATGCCCAACTCAGAATCATCCAAACCACTGCATGCCTGCACAACACTAGTGATGATAAACGCACCCAATTCACTAAAGTTAATCTTGTTACCAGATTCTTTTTAATTTTATACAATATAGAGAATAAATGTTTTGAGATCTTTTCTGATATCTATTGTCAATTCCACACCACCTTGTAAATTGAACTCATGCGAATCCAGGAGGTAAGAAAAAATTTCTGAAAGAATTGACAAACCAAGAAATGATTGAGAGCACCCACTCACTCTAAAAATAAAATAGAAAAATAGAAAATAAAAAGGAAGAAATTTGTTGAGACTAAAAAAAATGACAAGTGCATATTCGAACCTACCAGTAGTTCCTCAATCTAAAAGCAAGAAAAAGAATTCAACAATAAATTCAAACCATAAAATATAATAATTTATTAAAAAAATTTAACCAAAGAGGAAACTATTCAAGAAACAGATTTCAAAATCAGACAGCCAAAATTCAAGATGGGCCAAAAAAAACCATTTAGCGTACCTGGTTAATCGAAATGTGATGAGGACCACAAGCCATCAAAAAGAAACATTGGAATAAATAAAGAAAATACCGATAAAATGACAGCAATACGTAGAATATGGGAAAATGGCTAAACAAGTGTGCAACAGAGCAAACAACAGTTGCTAAAAAAAATGAATTGGTTGTCGATAATAAGGAATACGATAAGATAGGGCTCACAATGGGCTAAAATAAGTTTCACAAAATATTATATTTTACAATGCGATTGTGATAAATTCACGTATAAGAGCTCAAATGCAATCACCCAATGAAATGCTAAATAAATAATTTGTAGATATTATAATTCTAAAAAATTTGCATCTATATACGCATAAATATAAAATTAATAATGAAATTTAAACAAAAAAAGTAAACCAATTTTCCCTAGTACCTCCCCACGTTTTCCCTTCTCTTTTATTAGTACTTTCCAGTAGGCTATGACAACTTGTCTCTACCAATTAAAATTTAGTATTTATCTTGTTTTGTTAAAAATTTCACGTTGTTATAGTTTAAATGCAATTTTTTTAACTTTATAAATTGAAAAATTGATTTATTGATTATCTCATTGGTGAAATGGGTTTGGGGTCTTATTGCCATTTTTTAGCCACTCATTTTTATAAAAATGTTAATTTTTTTTACTATTTAAAAAATAATAGTACTTCAATTTTCCTTCCTATTGAGATTTTAATAAGTGTGGTCCTTTATTAATAATACAAATTGTATTCATATTTTATTGATTTTATAATTTTTTTAAAATTTTTTTACCAAAGATTAATTTATATTACATTTATATGAAATAAGATAATATGAGATCCTTGTTATATTATTTTTAAATATATTGAATGTTTATTTGATTTTACTTTTAATGTATTATATAAAATTTTAATTTATATATAATTAAATAATAAATATATGTATTAAATATTGAATAGAAAATATACTATTAGAATATAATAATATTATGCTATTTTATTTATTAAAAATATATCTAAATTATTAATATAATAATACTTACAAAAATATTTAGTAATTTACATTATATAAAATTTAAATATAATTTACATTATATATCATTTTAATATATAATTAATAATATTTTACACGTGTATAAAGCTATCTCATCAAGGTATGCCAATAATTTAAAAAATTAATTGAATATGTAGTTGTCTAAAATATTAAAAACTATTATAATTTTAATATTTAATCTATTTCTAAAAGTATTTTACATGTGTATTAAGTTAGTATGTCAACAATTTAAAAAATTAATTGAATATGTAGTTGTCTAAAATATTAAAAACTTTTATAACTCTAATATTTAATCTATTTTTATTATTCTATTATTTTTTAAAATAATAATTATTAATATTAACATTAAGAATTAAAATTAATAACACTATAATTTTAATAAAAATCTAACTTTATACAATATATTCAATTTCTAAATAATCTTAATTACTACAAAAAATTTCACATTTAAAAAATTAATAGAATAATTATTAACATATATTGAAAAAAATTAGAAAAGGAAAGGAAATTGTCAACCATAAAATATACTAATTTATATATCTCAATCTTTTCATTAATGCCCAAATGTTCATTAAATATAAGGCTCTTTTACTTCAAAAATTTGCATAAAATATTACATCAAAATGTAATCTAACATGTTATATATAAGTGATTACTTGGATTGATATTTTTATAATATATGTGGTTGAATTTGTGTATATTTTTAAATTTTTTTAAAATTTTAACTCTAATATTTTAGAATTTTATTGTGTCATCTATTTTCTCTATGTGATAATATATCACAACGAATAAAATCAAATTTTGAATTTAAAAAATTACATATAATTTTCTTCTAAAAATCTTAATGCTCAAAATTATATAAATTATAATAAAAATTCAAAATCAAATTGATTAAATACATTTTAATATTAAAGTATATATTAAAAAAATGTTTTTAAAATTATTATACTTATAATAAAATTTTAATTGAACAATTGTTAAACTCATATTATATAGTATTATAAATTTATATCAAACCTTTGCCAATTAATAAATAAATAAAATATATTATATAAACAACTTATCTTTTATCATAAGATACACTCAAGTAAATGATACATAATTAAAGTTGTACATATATTATAACAAGACATGACATAGGCTTCCCTTACAATTCTAAAAAAAACTGGTGAAAATCATCTCATCTCAACAAGGGGTAAAAATCATAATCAAGACAACTATGTATTTGAACAATCATTGATTTTATGCACTATCAAGTGAAAAACAATATTGAAAAAAAAAACGAGTCATCATTTACAATTGGAATATTTTATTTCCATAGATATGCTGCTGTTGTTTCCTGTTCGTATGCTGCTAGCTATCATTAAACTGCAAAAGGCAAAGAAACAATGTTTATTAAAACTGCCACCTGTCCTACTCTTTTTTTTTTTGTTCTAACCAATGACAGATGAGAAATTGGATGGCTGCAGACGTTTCAATCGTCTTGCACGCCTCTACTACTGTGTCGACCGTCGATGCCTTTCTGACAAATAAATGTTAATGGCTGTAGAGAAAATGAACGGTATGCAAAGAAGAGAATTACAATCAACCTACCTTCCACATAATCAAGTACTGAAAGCCATGGCCAATGACTCGACATTGGGTGGAAATCAAGCACCAAAGCAAATAGCGGTGCAAAGATTCTTAAATATTCAACTATCATGTCAATACATCAGGTTTTCAGAAATGAAGTACCTGGATATTTTGTTTGCGGTGAGGACAAACCGAATATACAGGTGCTTCATGGCCTTCAAATGTATATTGTTCTCGACCAGCTACTGCATCCCATACCTATAGCATAGGGAGGAAGGTTAACTCTGATCTCACATAAACTGAATGACAATAATTAGTTGAGACATGCAGAATAGTACATAGACAACAATCGAACAACAGATGTTAAGCCAAGGCTTTTAGAAGATTCTACAGACAAGAACAAGAACTGGAAATTGACTGAGATTATTGATCAAGTCAAGTGTAAGTCTCTCAGGTTACCAAATGTGATGCATTCAAGCAAGGTAAGATTTCATCTGTCATAAAAAATAATGGAAGTAGAATTCTCATTGAACTATGTTTTTTGATACAAGTAGTAACCTATCTTTTTCTACAGGTTACAAGACTGATATACACCAATTCTGGTGTTGCCCTTTTAGCATTGGCATTAAATGCACTCCACAAACTATGGAAATGGCCTCGGAATGAGCAGAATAATCCTATTAGGTAATTCCACATTAAGTACAATTCCTTCTTCAATTTGGAAGACGTGACTTTGGTTTTGTAAGTTCAGAAATTCTTTGTCCTCTTTGGAGATTTTGATTGTGGATTTGAACTATCAGTTGGAACAAATGTTGGTGACATTGCAATTTGGGAGGAAGCATCTAGGGAAAAGTTAGCTCAAAGGACCTTTAAAGTTTGGGATATTTCTGCCTGCTCAATGCAGGCATAGTTTCATAAGCTTGAATTTTGAGTTGGTGCTAACAAAGATGAGCATGTCACTAGTGGGGTTGGAGGGAGGGCAATCAAGAGGGGGAGAGGGACATGGAGATTGAGATTGAGAAGATGAGGGATATAAGAGAGAGAGATAACAAGATAAAGATAGAGGGAGAGATGGAGGAAGAAATATGAAAGTGTACAAGTTAAAAGGTATTGTACAGATGTATGAAAAAGAAAGGTCAAAGTCACATGACTATGGAGCTTCCCCAACATTAAACCCATTTAGCTTGCTACTCCATTTGTAAGACCATCATCTCAGTGAAACCTCTTCTTGAAACTTGTGTTTCTTCTACTGCTAAAGTAGCGCTGGTGTTGTACACATCAATTCTAGCTCATTTAGTAAGATGTCAAAATGAGAAAAAAAGGCTTCTAATGTCATTTCTGAGTGCCACAAATATAAATCTCATTCCTTTATTTGTGGACTTTTTAGTGGTCCGGAATAGAGGAAGGAACCAATTTTTTTTTAGGTAAGGGCATTCTTTCAAGGTACAGACTATAAAGCACTGGAAAGTGCAACAAGATACTTTGTCAATGTGCTATTGAACTACCTTGTTTTGATCGGTCAAATAAATAGGGCACGTTGAGTATGGAAAGTTGTATATGAAAATAAACTTTTTTACCAAGGCAATTGTCTTTGATGAGCACATTGCTTTGTCCCTAGATGTAAGACCTCTCTCATATATAAATTACCTGAATAGAATTCATTTATGGAGTTCTTACGCAGAGAACCCTTGTCCACAATTTTCGCTATTTGCCCAAAAGTGATACAGGGGCAGAAGCATGTGAGGCAACTTGTAATTATAGAACATTTCCATTATTATAAATACCCAAATATGATGATACAAGAGAGGGAAAAATGGGGGAGAAAAGAAAAATATGATAATTATACACACACTTAAACTTCATCTCTCTCTCTCTCTCTCTCTCTCTCTCTCTCTCTCTCTCCCACTCTATCTAAAATTGCATTTCCATCTCTTATCCACACACAAGCTCTCTCTCTCTCTCTGAGCACTCCCTCTTTCTATATCTCTCTATGTCTCCTCTCCCCTCTCTCTAGTTTTCTCCCTCCTCAACCCCCTCTCTCTTTCTATATCCCTCTCTTTCTCCTTTCTTGTCTCACCATTTCTCTCCCTCCCAACCGCCTTCCGCCCCCCTCTCATATTTATTCTATTATGTAATATATAGATAATAAATTATGTTTAATCTTTATATTTAATTTAATAATTATTACATTATAAAATATAAATTGTTCATTTTAATATATTCATTAGCTATAGATTTTAATAGGTGACTTCATTTATCTTTGTCAAAAACTCCTAAATATACCATTCATTTGAATAGTTATGCTTTGTTTATGTGAATATCTCTACAGATATGAAATGTTTGCCTGTAAATATGTATTTTCTTGCTTATCAAAATCCCTATCTTTGTTTGGGCAAGATTTGTAATTGCATTGCATTAGCTTTGTGCATTGGTTTGAAATGCCCAAACAAAGAATCATTCTTACCTTATTGTGTACGTTGCCATGTGATTTCCATTTACATATTTATTGATATTATCTCTTTATATTGGGATAATTCCACATTTTGATGCGTGGGCATATATGTATATATATTAGATTTGAAATGTCTCCTTAGCTGGCATTTTTCTCCCTGTATCTTTTTGTCAAGAAGCGGTTAAGCTCCCTACAAAATGTAGCATTGACCAAATTTCAAAAAATGAAAAACACAACAGAAATTCACAAAATTTTCACCATCTATTCTTCATGATCTACATATTTCATTTTTTAGGTAGTAATATCTATTATTATTTGTAAAATTACATACCTTAAAATTGGCAATGCCTAAATTTTTATATTTAAGTTGCTTCACAACCAGGAATAAAACATACATAATTAAAAAGTTCATAAATATATTAAAATAATTTGATTGTTTTAAATGTTCAGATAATGGTTGAACCTTCAAGCATGGCTAACACACACACACACACACACACACACACACACACACACACATTATCTCTCCATCTAGACACATATCCCTCTCTCTATCCACCCATCTCTCTCCATGAACCCCCCCGTTTCTCTCTCTCTCTCTCTCTCTCTCTCTCTATCTCTATTTCTTCCTATCCCCCGCATCTCTCCCAATATCTCTCTTCTTTGCAATATATATCTTTCTCTTTCCGCCCATCTTTCCCTGCCCCTTTGTCTCACACACACATCCCATTGGTATTGTAAGGAAGCAAAGGTGTGCGAAAATGCTTCCTACGCTAATCTTGAGAGGACGGTTATGCAAATTTCAACTTAAACATTGCAAAGATCTCAAGAAATGCATAACAAAGCATAAACAAAATAACAATGAACACATAACACAGTGATTATCGTGGGGAAACCCTTTCGGGAGAAAAACCCCACCCTCCAAAACTTGCACTATGTATTATCAAACCAAGATGATTACAATACACTTGCAATGCAAGTTCTTACAGGAGCGCATCACCACAACTCAAACTCAGAGAGACTCCTTCTAGCATCCAGTCTTGCAAAAACTCCATGATCTCAAACTCCTCCCCAAGCCCTCCTTTTATAGTGATTTTACAACCTGGAAACCATTTGTGGTTTTACAAAACCATGGGCTTAACCACCATGCCACATGGTGCCCATTTTTGACATTTACATTTCCAAGATGGAAAAACAACCAGGTTAAAATAGTATTCCCGTCCATAATTTTGTCTTCTAGTTTAGACCCCCATAAAAATTACAAAATGAGTCATTAAGGCTCTAAAAATGGCCCACCTATATTCTACTAAGGACAAGACTCATTTTTAACAACTCACTAACCATTTTCCAATGCATAAACATGTGGAAAACTACCTCAAACAAATTCTAGAATTTTCTAGAAAAAAGGCTGCAAGGTTGAGACACATGTTCTCAACATTCTCCCACTTGTCGAACACCTTGCAAGAGTCAGGGGATCCAAATTATCATGGACTTAATTGCTAGGGGCCGAGAGGCCCATAGACTCTGAACACCATCTGAACTTCTCTGTGCTCACAGGCTTAGTTAATGCATCAGCAACATTCACCAAAGTCTCTACCTTTTCCAGCTTCACCTTGTCATCCTCAACCATATCTCTCACAAAATGATATTGTACATCAATGTGCTTGGTCCTGGCATGAAAAGTAGGGTTCTTCGCTAGGCAGATTGCACTCTGACTGTCACTGTAAATTGTCACTGCACCCTGTTTGAACTCTATATCTGAACACAATCTCTTTAGCCAGATGGCTTCCTTACAGGCATGAGTAGCTACCATATACTCTGCCTCAGTAGTGGACAAAGCGACCACAGCCTATCGCTTGCTCATCCAACTAATTGCACCACCAAATAATGTAAACACATATGCACTGGTGGATCTTCTTCTATCAACATCACCAGCCCAGTCTGAATCCACATAGCCTTGAATATCTAAGGAATGCTCATTTCCTGTTCCATGAAAACATATCGAGTACTCTGAAGTACCCCTCAAGTATCTAAAAACTCTTTTTACTGCATCCCAATGTGCTCTTCCTGGATTAGACATATAACGGGAAAGAACTCCCACTGCTTGGGCAATGTCTGATCTTGTACAGACCATAGCATACATCAAACTTCCAACAGCACTCTGATATGGTACTCGACTCATCTCTTCCATCTCCAATGGGGATGTAGGACATTGTGAACTAGAAAGCTTTGTTCCCATTGTAACAGGAACACTCAATGGTCTTGAATCCTGCATATTGAATCTTTTCAAAATAGTACCAACATACTTGCTCTGGCCTAGCCAAAGCTTTTTGTTTTGTCTATCTCTTACAATCTCCATTCCTAGAATGTGCCTAGCTGCACCAAGATCTTTCATTTCAAACTTTATTGAGAGCTGAGATTTTAACTCTGCAATCAAACATTTTCCTTTGCCAATAAACAACATGTCATCGACATATAAGGCAATAACCAGGAAACGATCACCATCAGATTTAAAATATATACAGTGATCAGATTTAGATCGCACAAACCCCAAACTCAACACATATGTATCAAACTTCTGGTACCACATCCGAGGACTCTGTTTTAAACCATACAAGGATTTCTTCAACTTACAGACCAAATGACTTTTACCTTTCACCACATAGTGCTCTAGCTGTGTCATGTAAATTTCTTCCTCCAAATCTCCATGAAGGAAAATAGTTTTCACATCCATTTGCTCGATCTCTAGATCATAGGCTACTGCAATAGAAAGTAAAAATCTAATGGATGTCATTTTGGCTACTGGAGAAAAAATCTCACCATAATCTACTCCCTCAACCTGGGAGTAACCTTTTGCAACCAAACGTGCTTTATACTTCTCAATACTTCCATCTGAACCTATCTTCTTCTTGAACACCCATTTACAACCAATAGGCTTTCGTTCTTCAGGCAATGGTACAAGGTCCCATGTTTCATTCCTCTTAAGAGCTGCCATTTCTTCATCCATGGCTATTTTCCAGGACTCTGAATCATTCATACCAAGAGCCTCTTCTATAAATCTCGGTTCATCAATGTTAGCATTTAATGCAAATATGCATCTCCAATCATCAGGAGAATACCCATACCTTTCAGGTGGTTTTCTTTGTCTAGTAGACCTTCGAACAAGATCTGGTTCAGGTTCAACTTCAGCTTCAGGTACCTCTTCTTCCTCTGATGATTCAGAACTCATAGAGCTCTCCTCGACTTCTTGTCTTTCTAAGGGCCTTGATTCAACTTTCTCCGGTGTAGCAGGTAGTTGAATCACATCTTTCTTTTGTTCTGTTTGTTCTGGCTGCACTATAACAGAAGAAGGCTTAGTTTCTCTAAAAATAACACTTCTTGAATAAAATACCTTTTGTTCAACAGGATTCCAAAGCTTGTATCCTTTCACACCATAACTGTATCCGATGAAAATATATTTAACAGCTTTGTTGTCCAATTTAGTCCGCTTCTCCTTTGGCACATGAGCATATGCTTCGCAACCGAACACTCTTAGATGTCTAAGTGAAGGCTTGTAGCCCGACCACGCTTCCATTGGCGTCTTATCAACAAGAGCTAATGTAGGAGACCTGTTTATCAAGTAGCAGGCAGTGGCTACAGCTTCAGCCCAGAACCTTTGTTCTAGTCTAGCTCCACTTAGCATACTCCTAGCCTTCTCCATCAGGGTCCTGTTCATTCTTTCTGCAACTCCATTCTGTTGTGGAGAATACGGAGTTGTCTTCTCTCTTTTAATACCACAATCTTTACAAAATGTGTCAAAATCATTAGAGCAAAATTCACCACCATTATCAGTTCTCAAACATTTTATTTTCTTTCCAGTCTGCAACTCAACCATTGCTTTAATTCTTTGAAATGACTGAAAACTTCAGCTTTACTCCTAAGAAAATAAACCCATGTTCTTCTACTGAAATCATCAATGAAAGAAACATAATAAACTGATCTACCAATAGAAGGAACATCAACTAGACCAAATACATCCGAATGGATCAGATCCAAAATATATGAGGACTTATGAGAACTCGAGTAAAACTGAATGCGGTTTTGTTTACCATAGATACAATGCTCACAAAAATCAAACTCAAGATTGCAATCATTCAACCCATCAACAAGGTTCTTATTTTTCAAGGTTCGTAGACCCTTCTCACCTATGTGGCCGAGTCTTTGGTGCCATAACATGGTCTTCTCTGCAGGAAACTTTGATTCGGTAGATAGAGCACCCTTGGGTACCCAAAACCTACGACCATCTGTTGAAAGAGAAACCCTCTCCTTTTCCAACTGAGTAGTCTTTTTCACAATCTTATCAGAAGTACTATTGCACTCAACTGTGCATGCATCAAGCTGGTACAGTGTACCCAATCTGTTTCCTCTTGCTATCACCATAGCACCTCTTACCATTTTCACACCTGCTTCAGAAAACTGTACATGCACACTCGCATCTATTAGCTTGCTAACAGATAACAAATTCCTTGCTAGTCCCGGGATATGCAAGACACCATCAAATCTTCTAATTCTACCATCAGAAAATTTCACACGAATACTTCCACGACCAACAATATCAAGTACTGAGTTATCACCCAAATATACCTTACCACCATCAAAATTTTCATACTTACTAAACCAGTTTCTATTAGGAGTCATGTGGAAAGATGCACCTGAGTCTATTAACCATGCATTGTCACCTACATGAGTGGCCAAGGCTGCGATGAAAGCATCTCCATCTTCCTTCTCGGACTCAGAATCAGAATCTTGCTTCTTCTTCTTCTTTTTCTTCTCCTCTTTGCAGTCCTTTCAGAAGTGTCCGGGTTTGCCACAGTTCCAGCAGATTGCCTTGGACTTCGCAGGAGATTTTGATCTCCCCTTATTCTTGGACTTAGAACGGCCATGCTGCTTTTCGTTCTTGCCTCTTTCTTTTGGTCTTCCTCGAACACTCAAAGCCTCTTTGGCATTCAGAGAGACCTTCCTTCTCATCTCTTCAAAAAGTAGAGAACCAACAACATCCTCTATCTTCAAGGTAACTGAAGTGCTCCCTATGGCCATAACAAGGCTGTCCCATGAGTCTGGCAATGAACATAGCAAGATTTGGCATCTTTCTTCTTCATCCATTGGCACCCCAACAGAGGTTAACTGAGTCACCAACATATTAAAGCTTTCCAGATGCTCAAAAATTCGTCCACCTTCTTCCATTCTCAAAGAATACAATTTCTTCCTTAAGAAGATCTTGTTCACAAGTGATTTCGCTTGGTAGATCTCACTTAGCTTCTTCCAAAGCTTCTTTGCAGTAGATTCTTCATGGACATTTATCAGAATAGAGTTTGCAAGACACAGTCTGATGAGACCTTTAGCTTTTCTATCAGTCACATCATATTGTGCGGCTAAAGTCAGATCTACAGGCCTATGCTTATTCTCATCAATCGCATCCCATAGATCCCGATCAATCAACAGATCTTCCATCTTCAGCTTCCACATCTCAAAGTTTGTGCCAGAAAATTTCTCTACATCAATCCTCCCTGAAATGCTTGTCATCTTTTCAATCCTGCAACACAGAAATGAAATACTCTGCACAAGCTCCCACTCAAATCTTGATTAGTTCAAAAAACCCTGTACCCAACAAATAGAACCAAAACTGGCTAGGCTCTGATACCACTTGTAAAGAAGCAAAGGTGTGCGGAAACGCTTCCTATGCTAATCTTGAGAGGACGGTTATGCAAATTTCAACTTAAACATTGCAAAGATCTCAAGAAATGCATAACAAAGCATAAACAAAATAACAATGAACACATAACACAGTGATTATCGTGGGGAAACCCTTCCGGGAGAAAAACCCTACCCTCCAAAACTTGCACTATGTATTATCAAACCAAGATGATTACAATACACTTGCAATGCAAGTTCTTACAGGAGCGCATCACCACAACTCGAACTCAGAGAGACTCCTTCTAGCATCCAGTCTTGCAAAAACTCCATGATCTCAAACTCCTCCCCAAGCCCTCCTTTTATAGTGATTTTACAACCTGGAAACCATTTGTGGTTTTACAAAACCATGGGCTTAACCACCATGCCACATGGTGCCCATTTTTGACATTTACATTTCCAAGATGGAAAAACAACAAGGTTAAAATAGTATTCCTGTCCATAATTTTGTCCTCTAGTTTAGACCCCCATAAAAATTACAAAATGAGTCATTAAGGCTCTAAAAATGGCCCACCTATATTCTACTAAGGACAAGACTCATTTTTAACAACTCACTAACCATTTTCCAATGCATAAACATGTGGAAAACTACCTCAAACAAATTCTAGAATTTTCTAGAAAAAAGGCTGCAAGGTTGAGACACATGTTCTCAACAGGTATCCCTCAAAAACTTGAACAGATTAGTGTATTGAATAGATCAGATCATTGATAATGCATATTATGGATGATATGACATTTAGAGTAAGGAAAAAAATGGCAAAGAATCACACTGAAATTACCTTAAACAAACTGATCTTGAAGGAATCAGTACACTCCACTAAACAAATTTTCTCTTTCTTGTGGGTTTTGCAATGAAACTTGCCTGCAAACTCTTTCAAATAGAGAAACATATAATCCCAAGCATGAACAACTACATGCAAATCACCTCATAATCATGTATGTGATTTTGCTAAATGTGGAAAGATGATATGTTCCAAATAAGCTGCATCTTTGTAAAAATCTCCTTTCTTTCAAAAATGTCATCATTTTGTCAAATTTATCATCAAACGTTGTCTCACTCATTATGAAAAGTGGAAAAAAGGAAAAGCAACAAAGAGGGCCTGGGATTGACAAACCCACTCAAAATGTTGACTGCTTCGGTGGCCGGTGTGGGCCCCTTTAGTCCATCTCATTCACCATTGCCACTCACAATTCCCATCGGCTATCAATCCCACTCAAATTTTTCATATTTTTGAATATTTTTTTCTCCCGCCTATACTTTTATTATCTCAATATGCATCAAACAAGTTTCAACGCTAATATTTTCCAGGCATTCTCCAGGCCTCTGTTAAAATGGGAGCTTTAGAATAGGGTGTGGAAGGAAGGCAGCTTGAGAAAAAGCGATGTAAACAGGAAGGTAAAATTCAATAGACAGAGGAAGGCAAGGCAACGTCTAAATAGTAAACTAAAGCGCATATCTTACCAAGGGGGATATGGTAGCTGTCCTGAATTTATAGATTAACGATCCTTAATCCTATTATTTACTTGCCAACATATCACATGCGTGTCTTTTAAATGCTTGCACATCCGTCGAGTATAAAAGTAATTGCGATTTGTACAGATGCATGCAAAGTATATAGCATTTTAAATTATGGAAGGAAACAAATTGCCCAATTCCATCTCTTTGCAATAGAGTGCTCGCTTTGCATGCGAGAGGTATGGGCTTCGATACCCGGCATCTCCTCTTGCACTTCACTGATTTTCCTTTCATTTTTCTGTTATTACAAATATGTGGGGGATTCAGGTCCCTCTGTCCGGTCTAGTGGTAGAATAGTACCCTGCCACGGTACAGACCCGGGTTCGATTCCCGGCTGGTGCAGCTGTGTGCATTTTGTGTTTTTTAATTGTACTGTTTTACTCTAATAAGTATTTTGTGTTTTTCAAATGTACTATTTCAACCTAATGTGCTTTGTGCTTTGTGCTATGTGCTCTGTGCTCTGTGGACCAATGCCGACTGCAATGATAAAGCTATGTGCTTTCGATGAGACTCAAAATCTGATATGTAAATTATCAAAAGAGGGGTGAAAACTAATACGAAAGGAAACTTATTTTACAATTATTAAGTAGGAAACTACTACAATGCTTTTATCTATTATTAAGAAACGCTCAGATTCCCGCCTTCTTATGAGAATTATAGAGCTCAAGAGCCAGGGTTTGTTTGACATCAGGGCCTCGGTGGTTAATGATCCAATCTTTTCTCCTTGATATAAGATTTCATCAAAACATTCTCTTCTGAGTTCCGTCGGCAAGATGAGGAAGGTGAATCCATGGATGGGAAAAGAAACTCCCCAAACAGAGTAATCTTGAAAACTGCAACTAAACAGAGGTATCGTGCCCGGTGGATATTTTGACGTATATTACGATTGGATGTTTAGAACCGACGTGTATTTCATGATGTGTCCGCCTACTGCTAAGCACAATGTGACTGTCGGGTTGAGATGTTTAAATCGGCGGAGACCATCGCATAGACTGGAAAAGCATGGGTCAAGGCCACAACTGTTAAGCCTTTTATCGACGACCCTTCCACCGCCAGCTTCTTAGCAACACGTCATACGCAGGATGGACGTGTAAAGTGTGCAGGATGAGCATACGCAGGATTAAGAGCTATTTGAAAAGATTTTTCCTTAAATCTATGGTTTCTGTTATGGGCTCAACATTTTGCAACCCCGGTTCCTACTCCTACCAATGATGGGAATTATACCCTACTGCTGTTGCTTTGCTTTCTCCATTTTTTCTTGGATATATATTTTAAAACATTGTATTAGTCCCTGTTAGATTAGTTCACTGTGGTTTTAAAGAATTGGGTCTAGGGTTTCAGAAATGGCCTTTGCATTCAACAAATGCCCATCTGCATTTCAATGAATTGAAGAGTTGGGCTCTTCAACGTATGATCACCTGCAAGATTGTTTCTGAACTATTGAAATAAATCAACTGTGTATGTTTTTTAATCATTTTAGATTACAAGCAAAAACATACACTGATTCAATACTGTGAAAAATTAATGCCAACTAAAAGCTACTGAACAATACTTCATTTGTGCTGCTTTTTAATACTGTGATTGAATGACTGAATGCAGGTAGCAACATCGATCAAGGAATTGCCTACGTTGATGTCTCTGTGTTTGTGTCTCTCATCAGCATTTGGGGATTCTTTGGAAGGATTGGAGCGGGATCCATTTCTGAGCATTTTCTAAGGTATCTCATGTTCTGTAGAAATAGAAGGGTTAGAATAAATCTAATTTTAAAAATATGGACATATTGCACCCTTATTCCGTCATTAAATGCAAAAAAAACCTAAAAAGCTTTCAGAGCTGCTAATCTTTTGAAAAAGAACAATACATAAATTTCATTTGTCTTTTGCGTTTGCTATCTATGTGGTAGACTATATTCAGTTTATACAAAATACTGTGGTAATAAGAAACTGGTTCAAAAATTGGCTCAAATATGACCGTAGAAAGAGATCCTCCAAGAATAAATGAAGTTTGATGGATGCAGCAGGATGGAATGTCTCTAAATCCACAAAACCTTGAGAAGAATCATGGACAGCTCAGAAATTTATTTCTCTGACTCAAGTTTAGGTTATTTCAACAGAGCTGACTCTGCTTATAATAGGAAAATCTAATGGTATTATCAACATGAATGTTGAGTCGGGGAGGTAAAGATGTTCAGATGAAAGTTAATTTTGCTTATAAATAGCAACCTCAAGATTATCATCAAAGATAGTTTCAAGTCAATTTCTCTTAGGGCAAAGGAACCTAAATGTAATTCCCCTGGATATTTTAGAAGAAATGCTACATTAATCATCTTGAAGCCCTGTTGCAAGATTGACGTAGTATTTCTACTTCAAGAATCAATATAGCATTCATCTCTCTAACAATAGAAATTAAACATAGATAACAAGAGTAAAATACCTGCAAGATACGCTAGCTACAAAAATCGATACATAGCTGTACGATCCTGTGGATGCAATAGATTCAGTGTTCTGGGCTGAAGTAGTAGTAGTCGTACTACCTCCTTCATGACCCCCAACAGCAGCAAAGGGCTTGTCATGAGAGCCGTTACTATTCTTATTTTTCCTTTTCAAAGCACAGCATAAAAGCATCAAACACGGCGTAACTGCAACAGCGAAGCTTCCTGATACAGTTCCTATTGTATGGCCCTTATGCTTGCTACTACTGATGCTGCTTACAGGCCCTTTTGCTGAGTTTTCTACAACTTCCTCAGTTACCACAGGATTTACTCCTGCAAAATTTCCAGAGCTGTCATTCAGGTGATAGATGATTTCAACAATCTACATTGAGTTAAGCTTTGTCCAAAGCATATTTTTAAGAGTAGCAATTGTGTAGAAAGTGTTGTGATTGTGTATTAATAAATATTGCTTTCAATGAGTTTTATTCTATGCAACCACACATCTCTGAGCTCTGTCGTTCCATCATATTTCTAGTGGGCATGTAAGGAGGATGAATTCTTCACAACTAAGAAATATTTGTCAGCATGATGAATTCTTAATAAATAGAGATGTTGCAGGGGAGTGGTAAAAGAGAAGTGGTTTTAAGGCTTGTGACTGCGATTTCTAAATATGTGACAGCATTCCTGTTATTTTTGTAACTTTGATGAGAACTGTGTAGTATTTCTACTTCAAAATATACAAGTTAAATTTTCGGTGGATTATGTGTATCTAAAAGTATGCAGCATTTTTCTGTCTGCTTAGTTTTTTGGTTGTCTTTCAGACTTAGACCTCTTAGTCTTTAATGGTTTTAGTTTAATGTTTTTAGTTTAGGCTTTTTAGTCTTTGGTTGCAGTTGAAAAGTTTGGTCACCATGGATTATGTCTGTTTTTTGGTTGGTTCTTTGTGGATTATCTGGTTTGTGTGCCTCCACGATGCAGAGCCCGAAAAGATTGAGTCGTGTCAAGGTTTGAAATTATTGGTTTATAGCTGAGTTTTCCGTGAATTTTTCTGTGCAGAAAAATCGTGTGAGATTTCATTCGGATGTCCCAAACGCGGAAGTTTCCTGAATGATGAGCTTCTGAAGTTCTGAGAGAGCCGAACTGTAGTGCACTTAGAGTTTGGAGGAAATGGCAGTGCAACTCAATTTTGTATAGTCTGGTTGTACATAACTGCTTTAACTCAGTTAAATACATTTTATCCTTTTTACAGGTAAGTAAACGCACAGTTTATTCGAATGTCTGTGCATGTAAGGAGTCATGTTGACTGGATTTAATATAAAGCATGGCTTTCCGTGTTTCTAGGTTGCCCTTATCATTTAATGAACACTGACATTTATATTTGCTCTATTTTATTCACCTTAGTTATTTCTCATCATATTCATTTCACCGCTTTTATTTTCATTCTTATGATGGGATGCGGCTTTGCATATGGTCCAAAAGACGGTTCTTCTATTTGCCCTGTTTTCACAGCTAATGTTTGCAATTTATTTTTTTTTGGTTGAGTGTGAATGCTTATGATGGATAGCAGACCATTATTTCTTATCATGAACAAGTCTTGTTCTCCCACACAAAAGGCTTTATTTTCATTATTACTGTTTTTGGGAATTTGTTTACTGTGTTGCGGTTTTTACACCATTTTGTCATATATACACATATATGGCGATCTATTTTTATGATGCATTCACTGGAAGGCTTAGGGCATAGGAATTTAGACTTTTATGGCATTTTTTTGACCCTAGTGCCCTGTGACTATGTCAGGATTGTTCTCCCTCACCACCATAAAATCACTTGCTGTTTCCTAAGAAATCTTGGCTCTTACATTTCCAGGCAAAGAAAACGTTAGAACTTCTACACTTTGGAAAGGCAAAGAAAACACTAGAACTTCCTAGGGAAGCTTCCACAATGAAGTTTTTAAAATTTTAATTATTGCTAGCAATCGCACTTATGTGTGCAATGGGTATGCCGAAGAGGTGTGGAAGTTTAGTTAGGAAATATTTTGTTCTATTTTTTGCAACCGTCTTGCACGTTCATGCGATGCTGTTACAAAAATTGCCAGACATGCAGTTCCAAATGTGGAATGCATGCATGCATTTGAAAGATTTAAAACTAGATGGTAATTCTTTTATAAACCTTCCTATAGTTAGGTAACTTTTAGTCAGACCGAAGTTGAAATACATTGCATTTTGTCACAATGGCCACTAAGCCAGTAACGACTTATGTTTTATTCATCATTTAAGAAAATCTATTTTGTATCACAATAACATATGAATTTGAATGCGTTGCTAGGAATATTCTAAAGATTATTGTTAAGATTATTCACTCTCTTTCATTCATCACATTGTTTTGGAGATAGAGCAAAGGTGTGAGTTTTTTGAGTCCTTTACAAGATCACTTGGAAAGAGAGATTAGTCAACACAAGCTTGAATGGTCAACCATTATCCTTCCAAAATGTGTTAGCCAACACATACTTGAACGATCAACCATTATCTCAAAAAATATTTAAAACAATAAAATTACAATCTATTACTACCTAAAAAAGAAAGCAATTTTTTTCCCTCATAAATACGGCGTACCTATTGCACACTAAGGTATCCCAAAGTATGTGTTGCAGATTGTGATAGGATGCAATGGAGTTTACTCAGTGGTTGCAAGATACATGGGCCTCCCACCAGCCAGATCATCCGGGTGTGTTGCCATCAGGGGCATGGTCACATATACAGAAGACTACCATTTTGAGAAGCCCATGGTACAGGTTTGGGGTAAAGGAGCCTGGGCAGGGTTTCTCACTTGTAGCCACAAAAAAGTTTACTATTTTGTAACTAGGAAATCCCATCCACAAGGTACTAAGGGGTTTTGTTAGGGTTTGAGTTTTATTAGATAAGTTTTCATTTCTAGTATGCTTTGCAAGATGAACAATTCTATTTCTAAAATTTAGGAAGATCAATTTTACATATACCTAGAATTTTAAAAATACTCTCAGAAAAAAATGTTATTTGAAAAGTCTATGTAAACAAAGTAAATATAGTTATTAGCATAAATTGTTTCTGGATTTGATTGTGTGAAATTTTTTTAATATTTTTTTATTATCAAATACCATGGTACTTTTCTTATTTTCTGTTTTAAAAAATTCATGCCATGAAAATAAATATAGTTATTGACATGAATTATTTCTGAACTTGACTGTATGAGGTTTTACTTCGATGTTTTATATCAAATTCCATAGTCCATCTCTTACTTTCTGTTTCTTAATCATGTTTGATTCAAAATTTGATGAAAAATTCACACAACCTTATCGAAAAACAATGTATACCAATATCATAGACCTAGATTGTTTGCATAAATTGTTTTTGGATTTGTCTGTGGATTTTTTTAGATATTTTTATCAAATTATGATCTATAAATCGATGTCAACAAATTATTGGCATGAACAATCTCTAGATTTGAATGTAAGATTTTTCTTACATGTTTGAGATCAAATTCCATGATCTATCTCAGGTATACGTTACTGTTGTAGTTAGATGATGAAGATTTTATAAATTTTTGTGTACAGTGGCTAGGATCATACTGTGATACATCAAATGGGTGTTGCTATCCTTCCACAAGGAAGCCTGCATCAGATTTTTCAATCCATGGTCTATGGCCAAATTATAATGATGGCGGTTACTCTTCTAACTATGATCCTAGCAATCCCTTTGATCCTTCACAAGTATTAATTGCATCTTGTTCTAGTATAAATTATGTGTATTTATTTCATTGATGTTTCAAATTATATTCTATTACCCTCCAAGAAGATTTATTTTATAACCGAGAATAAAAATTGGGTGTTGTGAATGTAGATAAGTGATTTGAGAAATGAGATGAGCTCAAAATGGGAATCACTGGCATGTCCTAGTAGCAATGGAGTAAAATTTTGGTAGCATGAATGGGAGAAACATGGAACCTGCTCAGAGAGTGTTTTGAGCCAACATGATTATTTTGGAGCTGTCCTGAGTCTCAAAGATAGTGTTGATATTCTGGGTGCCTTGGAGAATGCAAGAATCCATCCAAATGGGGGACAATACAGTGTGAGCAGCATAATGGATGCACTACTGCCTAAGGGCAAGTGTTCTGGTTCCCAAGTTGAATTTCCTTCCTTCTAGATGAAGGACAAGAGCCAGTTGGTATCCTAATATGTGTAATTCATTCTAAATGATCAATACCATTGAAAGTTGAAACTATTTTTTATATTTGTTATTCAATTGATTGGGTTTGGCGTCTGTCAAAATTTTATCTTAATTTAGTTCCTTTCAAAATCTTACCTAACAATTTTAAATCATTTCAATTTTTTTACAATAGCTTATTTGACAAGTGCTTATTTCAGGTCCACACATCAAATATGATACCACATTAGTATGCTTTTTATTGGAGTCTGTAAAATAATCCAAAAAAAATTAGATCATAGTTGTACCCAGTCATATTTTATTGATGTGTTGATCTGACATCACAGGATTTATTGCTTGTTAAATCTGCAAGTTACAATCAATTATAAACTTGTATCAACACTAACAACTTAGAAAGGATTCATCGGATGCTGAGGATGAAGACGCTGAAGAGGATGAAGATGTGGAAGATGAAGACAAGGATTTGGCTGAGGAGGAAGAAGTATTAGTAGATTTGGCTGTTGCTCAAGTTGTTGCAACCCTTCCTATTTCTAAGGAGGCAAATGCTGAAGCTAAGGTTGTGAAAATGGTAGCAAAAGAAGCTATTTCCAGTATTCTAGATAAAAATTGTGGCCTCGATACATAAAACCCTCAAACCCTCCAACTTCAAACAAAAAAATAGCTCTCCAAATTTACAAAGATGGAATCTACCAGGCAACTATACGGGGGCATGATGAGTGGGTGTGGCAATTAAAAGTTTAATGAGTGGGTGTGGCAATTAAAAATTTAATGTCTTTACATACTGCATGATCCATCATGATGAGAAAGTGGAACAGAAATGTTGAATCGCCATTATTTAATGAGAAAAAGGAGGAACAAATTCCACATGATCAATAGGAAAAAAATATTAAAAAAGAAGATGATGTTGTTACAGGTGGAGAATAAGTAAATAAAAAAAAGAGTTGATACATTTTTAATACAAAACCTATACAAGAATAGTGCACACAGTAGTAAAATAAAGCTAGCACAACAACAGGTAAATCACTGTTAAAAACTTCAGAAAATCATCGACTTAACCAGTGACTATAAAGCTACTACTTCCCAAAGAGATCTTTGAACCACCAAACGCCCTTATCCTTTGGTGTTTCTTCTTCAAGAATCTGTGTGTGAGTTATCTTGTGTAGACGATCCACATTGTATCCATGCTTTTGGGCCTTCTCTAGCAGCTGGTTATAAATCTCTTCATCTAGCCACCAAACGCCCTTATCCTTTGGTGTTTCTTCTTCTAGAATCTACGTGTGAGTTGTCTTGTGCAGAAGATCCACATTGTATCCATGCTTTTGGGCCTTCTCCAGTAGCTGGTTATAAATCTCTTCATCCAGCTCAGGCTGCCTGCTCAATATCTACACATTCAAAGACACACCATCACTACAAAATCAAAACCCTATACTGCGATGGTGACAAAGTATAGTATTTCATGGAATCAATGAACAACAAAAGCCCTATTTAACACAAATTGAAGGTATTATTGAAATACACACCCATAGAAACTTCCAAGTTGGCTATCCAACCATAGCCCACTGGTAGTCTGCATCAATGGCTAGAGGTGAAGATGGTAGCAAAGAGTCAGAGAGAGGGTGAATCTTTTTATTAATGAGTAGGCACATATTAAAAGGAGATATTATGGACATCTCACGTACATGGCATTTTCTTCTATGAGCCTCACTGTCCACAAAAGCTCATCACAACGTGTCAAACAAGTTCATTCCCTATTTTCACATTGACAGAGCATTTACATAGACAAATACCTCCCAATTTACAACCCCCCAACAGTAAACAGCTCATAAACCCATTATTTACTCAATCCAATTAAGCCCACAAATCTGTTGCCCACCAAATCCAAACCCTTTTCCTTCTGCCCAAATCCTACAATCTGAAAGTTTTTTGGGTTCCTTTTTTTCTTTTAAGGAAAGAAGGAATTTCTGTGGCAAATAGCTCATTCAACAGATTCTTTGGTAGTAGGGAGAGTCATAGGGGATGTTATAGACTTGTTTGTGCCCTTTGTAGATTTGATTGTTTACTATGGAACAAAGCAAGTCACCAAAGGCTGTGAGATCAAACCCTCTCTTACTGTGAACCACCCAAATGTTCAAATTGTAGGAAGATATTATGATGATAGTCTCTACACTCTGGTACATCATTATGTTGTTTTGTTTATGATTTGGGTGAATTGGTGTGTGGGCCAGTTTTTCTTGAATGCACTTTTGGTGTCAATATAACATCAAGTAAAAAATATTTTAGCCTTTCTTTTTCATACATCTGTACAATACCTTTTAACTTGTACACTTACATATTTCTTCCTCCATCTCTCCCTCTATCTCTCTCTCTCTCTCTCTCTCTCTCTCTCTCTCTCTCTCTCTCTCTCTCTCTCTCTCTCTCTCTCTCTTATATCCCTCATCTTCTCAATCTCAATCTCCATCTCCCTCTCCCCCTCTTGATTGCCCGCCCTCCAACCCCACTAGTGACATGCTCATCTTTGTTAGCACCAACTCAAAATTCAAGCTTATGAAACTATGCCTACGTGCATTGGCATTGAGCAGGCAGAAATATCCCAAACTTTAAAGGTCCTTTGAGCTAACTTTTCCCTAGATGCTACCTCCCAAATTGCAATGTCACCAACATTTGTTCCAACTGACAGTTCAAATCCACAATCAAAATCTCCAAAGAGGACAAAGAATTTTTGAACTTACAAAACCAAAGTCACATCTTCCAAATTGAAGAAGGAATTGTACTTAATGCGAAATTACCTAACAGGATTATTCCGCTCATTCCGAGGCCATTTCCACAGTTTGTGGAGTGCATTTGATGCCAATGCTAAAAGGGCAACACCAGAATTGGTGTATATCAATCTTGTAACCTGTAGAAAAAGATAGGTTACTACTTGTATCAAAAAACATAGTTCAATGAGAATTCTACTTCCATTAATTTTTATGACAGATGAAATCTTACCTTGCTTGAATGCATCACATCTGGTAACCTGAGAGACTTACACTGGACTTGATCAGTAATCTCAGTCAATTTCCAGTTCTTGTTCTTGTCTGTAGAATCTTCTAAAAGCCTTGGCTTAACATCTGTTGTCCGATTGCTGTCTATACTATTCTGCATGTCTCAACTAATTATTGTCATCCAGTTTATGTGAGATCAGAGTTAACCTTCCTCCCTATGCTGTAGGTATGGGATGCAGTAGCTGGCCGAGAACAATATACATTTGAAGGCCATGAAGCACCTGTATACTCGGTTTGTCCTCACCACAAACAAAATATCCAGTTACTTCATTTCTGAAAACTTGATGTATTGACATGGCAGTTGAATATTTAAGAATCTTTGCACCGCTATTTGCTTTGGTGTTTGATATTGTACTTTTATTATATAAGAGAACAACGCTATTTGCTATGGCAGTATCGAACGATAATAAAATAATAACACCTGCTACCACATTCTTTGTGTTAAGGTGTTTGAGCTTTCTATGTACTTTTATTATATAAGAGAACAACGCTTTTCTCATAAGTTTGGCTTACAGAAGAGAGAAACCATGTCTGGTCAAGATGTTCCGAAGACAACAAGGTTATTTTGTGCGGCACCTTTAGTTTAATTATTTGCAATGGTTTGTTTGGATAGATGGAAGAAGTCTTGAAAATTTAAAGCAATTTGCTCGCAAAGCTTTGATTGAAGTATTTGAAATCAGACCATCTTATTCTGAACATGGAGAAGTACTTCACTAAGGACATTCAATGAAACGATAGCAGATGACTATTAGAGAGCCACTAAGAAATTTGTATGGGACTTTCCTGATTATAATGAAATCTTGATCTTCATACTGCAAGATAAAAATGCTATACATGCTCTAATTTTTAGTTTATGAGATTTCCACAGTCCATACTAAGCTATTTTCAATGTTCATGGTAAGTTAGATTGGTAAATGTTCATAATTTACTATTATTGAATATTTTATTAAAAGACTAGCAATAAATATTAAATATTCAAACCATTAGCCTAATCTTAGATAAAACTAAAATTAATGATTAATCAACACTAATATCACTCATAATAAATAGATTTAACATAAACTTATAACATAATCTTATAAATATAAACTATAAACTATATTATAAATAGATTATTAAACAGGTTGATTAATAGATTTTATTTTTATATTTTAACATAATCTTTATCCTAATCTTAATTTGTAATTTTTCTGATGACCATCTGGCTTTGCCACCCATTTCAGCCAATAAAATCATGGTTAAACTAAGATTAGGCTAATCTTTTAATAAATATTTTGCTTTTTCACCGTTCTTTTTTAATCAAACACATCCCCTTCGTTCATTATTTTTTCGGTCACCATCTTCTTCTGCAGTTACTATTTTTTTGACATGTCTGCCTTAACCGTCCACTTTCCTGCTCTGTCAATAAAAGTTTTTAAAAACTTTATATGCTTTCCAGTTATCGGAAAAAAATGACCAGAGGTTGGAGGAAAAAGCGGAGTAAAATTATTGTCCGGTAATTACATTTCTTTTGTGTCACTCGAGGTGGGACCGTCTTCCAAGCATTGTGAAGTCGAGATTTGATATCATGTACGATGGAGGAGTATGCACAAACCAGTGAAGAGAAAATATCAACGCGCTATTAACTCATATGATAGTTAAAATTATATTTATATAATTACTGTTATCATTGTATATATTATTTTATATTATATAATATTATTGAATTTAATTTTATATATATATATATATATATATATATATATATATATATATATATATATATATATATTTGAATCTTTTCAAATTTATTTATTGTTAATTAATAATGAGAAACTATTCTTGTTGCAATATTGCTAATTATGATATTAATAGTAATATTTTACATAATATAAATTTATATTATTTTATTTTATAAAATCTTAAATTTATTTTTAAGATAATATTATAAAATTATATTTTAATAAAAGATCTGAAAATTTATATATATTCTAATTTCAATTATATATAGTATAATTATAAGTTAATTGTGTATAAGTTTTTATATAATATAAATAACATATTATGAATTATTGTATATAAAAATATTATATCATACTTATGTTTATATAGTTTACTTTATTAAATTTACTTAAGAAATTATTCAATTTGTATATAAAAAAATCTAAAATAATAATCTTGATTATTTTTAATTTATTTTACATAATAAATTATTTAAATTAATCTATAGAAATTTAAAGTAGAGAGGTGGTCAATTAGTTATTTTATTGCACATGGTTTTCTAACATGGTTTCTTTAAATAGATTAAAGTAATTAGTTTTGACTATCATTATGATTTTTTCATGTTCTTACAAACTTGAAAATTATGCAATAAAGTAAAAATGAATATGCCGTAAACTTTTTATAAATTAAAAATATGTCCTAAACTAAAAATGAATGGATTTAATTGTTCATTATTTTTTTAATGAGGTATTTGTTTTATATTTTAAGTTATGCTTAGATTATTTTTTTTGTGTACAAAATAAATTTATGAAAATCAATATAACAAAGATTAAAATTAAGATAAAATAAAGAGTAATTGTTTAGAATTAAGATTATGATTAGAAGTAAAAAATAATTAGAAATAATTTATTATTTTTAAAATAATAAAAATCAAGAACTAAATTAGAATTTAAGTTTATTGTTATAAAATTATGAAAATCAATATAACAAAGATTAAAATTAAGATAAAATAAAGAGTAATTGTTTAGAATTAAGATTATGATTAGAAGCAAATAATAATTAGAAATAATTTATTATTTTTAAAATAATGAAAATCAAGAACTAAATTTTTTAAAAATACAATTATATTTAAAGAAATTTTTTAATTTTTATTAAATTGAATTAAGCAAGTATGATTATATATTAAAAAATTTGGCTCACTTCAGATCTTCATGAAATATTTTTCTTCAATTGTTGTTTAATTTGTTAATTGGCTTTTTGGTGCGTACTTTTCCCCTCTAACTAGAAGATGTTACACATATCAACCAGACTTAAAATATACCTTTTAGTATAATTTTCTATCATAGCTTTAATAACTTAAATGAGAATGTTGGGTATAGTTTATTCATGTCTCTCTTTTTTTAAGTGTATTTTAGTCATAGCTGTAATAATTTGAAATGAGAATGTTGGAAGAATGTTTTAAATAATAAAATATTTATAATTCATTCATATTCAGTTAATATGATTAATTGAGTTTTTTTATTTTACATTAATAAGTTTATACTGATTTATGGAGGTAAAACTTTATGATTAATTTGAATAATTTTGATTTCTAATTATTTAGTCAATTATAGGTGTGAGATTGATTATGTTATATCATACAAGATTAAAGTCATTGACCGGAAACTTGAATGTAAAAATATAACGGTTTGTTTGAAAAGTATAGTTAGTTTTAGAAGGGCAACAATTATTACGAGGTTACATGTAACTTACTTTAAATGATCATAAATAAAAAAGTAGTGCTTTTAACTTTTTCTATTGTTTTTTAAAATAAAGTAGTGTTTTTTACTTTTTCTATTGTTGCATACTTTTTCGGCACCTAATCTTTTATCTTTAGCTGAGTGCCTTGTCTTTTCATGCTTATCAGATATTTTATTTTGTGTTTGTAAGTGAATTATTTTTTTGGGAGGGGTTCATATTGCAATCATATAGGAAAATGTAATATCTAAAATGTTTAATGTTCCTCTTTTTCCTACCTTTAAATTAAAGTAAATGTAAGAAAACTTTTTGAAGTTCTAATAAAATCTAAGATATAACCTTTTAAGTTCTTATAAAATATATTAGAAATTATTAGAATCTTCTTTCTTAATTGTTTTCTTACTTTGGTGGATAAAATATTTAATTTTATTATATTTAATTTAATTGAAAAATATCTTTTTAGCCAATTTTTATTATAGAGTATTCTACGTTAAAATGATAACTACATCTTATTGGTTTATTTTGTTAACCAAGATTTTTAATTTTATTTTAATACGTTCATTACATAGGATTATTTCTAACATATGAAACACATGCAATTTATACCAACACTACACTTATACTTACTCAAAAGTTAACCTATATGTTTGTTGAATAGGAACAGGCAAACTAATTTCAAAGTCGACAGATTTAACTATACAATCTTTTAAAGGTGTCATAGTTTATACACATCATACCATCCTTACCAGGTATGCCCACTGCTTTAAATTTTAAAAATGAACACAATCTATATTTCACTGCACTTTTAAATTTAATCAAGATTGTTTAATAAATTTTCTTGAATTTATTTTTGTTGAAATATGACTGTAGTTTTTAATGAATAATGAAATGTCCACTACAAAATTGAATAATGGTCTCATACTCCTTAAATTAATTTAGTACTCCCCAACCAAACTCTACTACCTCATACGTTGTCTTTAGATAACTAAACACTCAACTATTTTCTATTGTTTAGTTTAGCTTTTATTATACACATGCATAATATAATACATGTCCAGCTTAGGTACACATTCGTTGACATTTTCTACTACACCCACCACATTTATTTTTTAAACAAGAACTTATTGTAATATTTACATTCATTGCTCTTAGGAAATGGCAACCAACATGAAAAACTAGGAAATCATTGAAGTCTTAAGTGGAGAGACAACAAACAATAATAGCAGCCCGTCAACTCCAAATGTAGAAGCCAGTATAGTACAAGAATCATGTTGCTCAGTGAATCAACCAACAAATCTTGCAACGAATATTCAATCTCTATCTTCGATTTTGTCAACCAATTGTCATGATAATAGTATTTTGCATTTAGGTGTCTAGTATCTACTGTTTATGAAATTTATCATTAGTTTAAGACAATGTACCATTACAAAATTATAAGATCAATATCTCAACTTAACAAAAATGTCATAACAAAAATGTCAGGAGAGTGAGTACTTTGTAGAGCTATATGTTTTAGCTTTTTAACTATTATACTCATTACTTTGCACTTTGCACTTTTATTTATTTGTAACATTTTAGAAAAGGAAAAATGTATGTAAATATTGAGGAATTGTGAATCTTCCTCTATTCCTCCAAGTAAGCAGGAAGGATGTGAAGTTAAAAGTAAGCAGCAAGGATGTGAAGTTAATGTTAATGAGAGTAATGATCATAAATAATTAAGAATAATATTGTTAAATCAATTTGTTGTATAAGTCACTATAATAACTTTTACCCTGTACATATTAAATCTACACAAGTTTTAATGGGTTCATAATTTGTAGAACAATTTGTAAATACACATGTATAAGGGCAATGGACAAAGTAGTAAAGTTGTAGGCTATTTGTAGCTGGGTTCCACACATTCCATTTATATTCTACTTAAACTTTTACTGCATTGATATTCTGGAAGCTTTTGAAAAGCTAGACATAGATATTAAGTCTATTTGTATAAAAATTCACTCATGAGAAAAATCTTCTGAGTTAGAATGATTGAAAACTCAACAAAATTGAATATGTTGTCTTCTAATTCATATCTCTTGCATATGTTGTTGTCTTTATTGTGCTCCTGTAGCACTATTACAACATCTGATTGGTATGAGTGTTGCTGCACTTTTATTTTCTATTACAAAGATTATGATAAACCTCAACTCTATATCTATGTCATTGTCTTGATCTAGAATCTATTCATTATTTCCTCAATGACTTTCATGACTGTCATCTTGATCTAATATCTTAAAAATCCCTCTTCTAAAACATGTTACCTCTATCTCGTTGTCTTGGCATTATAATGGCGCCTTCCCTTTAATATATTAATCACTTCCGTAGACATGTTCATTACTACCTTGATCAATATTCATTATTAACATTTTCATATCATTGTCTAACACATTCACTATTTTGAATCTCTATTTGCCATATTTGCACCTCTACGTGCTCTTATTACTGCTCTTTCTTTTTCTTTTTATTAATTCATGTCTAGAAATCTCTATATCTTTTTTGTCTTGTTATGAAAAATGTTTTGTACTCCTTTACTTCTAATATGATAGTGTTCTCTTTACTGCTGTATGCCACACCGATATTTGTTCACCATGACAATGAATCTCTAAATTTGGTGACTCTTTTTTCCCTCCATCTTTGTCGCTACTAATAATAATTAATAATACTAGCAATCGCACCTTAGTGTGCAATGGGTACACCGTAGAGTTATGGAAAGGCCATTTAAGTATTTGTCCATTTGTTTTTCACTCCCTCTCATCCTCTCTAGATCTCCTTATCTTTGTATCAATATATCTCATCATCTATGTATCTTTATATATCTTCCTCTCTATCTCTCCCTCTGTATGTTTCTGTATGTATTTTCCTAGATCTCTTTCTATCTTTACCTCTTGATCTATCTCTTCTATCTATCTATTTTTATCCCATCCTCTCACTCCTCTCTCTATCACCCTCTTCCTATACCTTTTAATCTCTACATCTCCATATTTATTCTCCCATCTCTCCCTCTATATCTATATCTATCTTGTCAGCTCTCTATTACTCTCTATCCCTATATATCTCCCCCTTTCTACCTCTCTCTCTGTCACTTTCTACCTCTATTTTATCTTTATATCTCTCCCTCTCCCATTCTCTAGATTCTTTACATATTTCATTCTTCCATCCGCACTCTCCCCCCCTCTCTCTCTCCTCTCCATATCCCTCTTCTTTTCAATCTCCATCTCTGCACCTCTCTCTATATCTTTATGTTATCTCTTGCTCTTCCCTTTGTACCTATCTATATTTCTAACCCTATCTCTCCCCTTGTCACACACAAACACACACACACACACATTATATCTCTATCTAAACACATCTACCTCTCTCCATCCACCCATCTCTGCATGACCCATTTCCTCTCTCTCTCTCTCTCTCTCTCTCTCTCTCTCTCTCTCTCTCTCTCTCCATACCTGTCTCTATCTCTTTTCTTTCTTGGTCTTCCCTGTGCACCTCTCCCTCTTTCTATCTCTATCTCTTCCTATCTCCCCCCTCTCTCCATATCTCTCTTGTTTGCAATATCTCTCTTTGTCTTTTCGCCCATCTTGCTCTATTTATCTCTCTTCGTCTCCATCACATTATCTCTCCTCTTCGCCCCTCTCACCCTCTTTCTCTCACACATTACCTCTCCATCTTTTCCTATCCCTATAACCCTCCCTCTCTCTATCTCTCTTTATATATCACTTCTTATCTCTATCTTCATAATTAACATGAGAGCATCTAAATAGAAAATTAAAACACTAACCTTAGCAAGGGACACTTAGTACATAAAGCCAGCCAAGGTTACCTAGTTCACCACAAGATTTTACAAAATTTGGCATTTATTACCACCCTTTGTTTCTCTTACAATTGTAAACTCAATTCATGGAGCTTGACTTAGGGTTCCATGAATTAAAATATAAAATAGTGTGGGCCAAGATAGATATTAAAGGTGAGTTGGTAAATCTCTTATTTTAGTCCTTAATTTTATTTTATTTACGTGATGTTTTCTCACCATGATATTTTTCTATTTATATATATACCCCTCCAATGAAATACTAAGCATTTCTCAAATGTTTTAAAATTTAAGGGGAAAAAAAGGTTGAAGTGGATAGATAATCCCGTCAGCTATGTGAGGTTGGTGACAGCATATGATGATAGCCTAAACGAATTTAGGCACCTAATTATTTGAGATCTTGGTCGAATAGCTTAGCCAGAACATTGACGATTGATTACTAATGCAGTCAGGAAATTTGCACATTAAAGTCTTGTCCTTATACATATTTCTTTTCATCCTACACTAGTTCTCATTTTTTAGAGAGGCGTTGTTGTACAGACCATTCATGGCCAGAGAAGAACCCATTTCCTCCCATTTTTGAGACAGGTGTTGATGCAGGAGCATCCTGGGTATAAGAGCAATCTTGCATCACCCAAAAATATTTCTGTTTTTGAATTCAATAAGGGCTATCTTGTGCAGAGCTGCTATTTATGGAAAGTTACTATTTTTGGTAATTTTCGTATGTGCTCAGAATGATCTAATTTCTTTCTTGGAGGTTCATTTTGGTCCTATAAGTCTGCCAGTAAAGTTTCATTTCCAGATCAAGTGTATGTTGGAAGATATTGAAGATTTTCGGTATTGGCAGCAGGGTACAGAAACTTTGAACTCAGTTTTGAAGACTTTCGAGGCCCCGGATGAGGTCAAAAATTTGGGTGACAGGCGCTTGTGCTGATCAAGCCTGTAGAGCGCTTCGTGGCATTTCCGAAATGGGGTTATAATAGCCGATCGGGTCAACTGGTGATGACTTATGGTCTTCGGAAGTTGGGCCACCTGAAATGGCAGAAAATAATCTTCTTCAAAATTTCTGTTCGGGTTTCAAAAGTTATCTTGAGCCGACTATGATGTAATAAAATGTAAAATAAAATAATTCTAAGTTTGGTCGGCCTTATTGGCTAAAATTCTGGAACCTTCCCAGGCGGTGGAAAATTGACTATATAAGGAAGGCTGTATTATCGTCTTAGGCAGTTCAGAATAGTTCTGGGTAGTAGATCTGGGTAATAGTTCGAGGCTTTGTCCTACAGAATATTGTAAGGGAATGCCCATGTGGCTTTGCATATTGTAATTCTGAAAGTTTGTAATTCCACATTTGTGGAGATAATAAGAAGCCAATTTTCTGTTCTTGCATATTGTTGTTGTTTCTCTATTTCTGTTATGTGTTTGTGGTATTAAGAGGAGCACCCTTCATCAAGTGGTATCAAAGCAGGAGTTCCTGAGTGTGTAAACAGATCGCCGACTGTGAGGCAGTTTGCACCAGGACCGTGGTTAGGGTTTCAGCGCGCATCGCAAAAAAAATGCCTCCACGAAGGGAACGTGGCAAAAGAGCGGGTGTTGTAACACCTGAGGTTAGGGCACTGCAGAGACAAGTGTGAGCATTGCAAGAAGAGATTCATAGAAGAATGAATGTCAGAGATGAAAGCGAGGATGAAGCTGAAGAAGAATATCAAAAAGGAGAAGTCGAAATTGTGAACCAGGAGGAAGAAAGACTTTTTCGGGCCATTTCTAAGATTGGGAAAAGACCTAAGATTGAGGTTCCTACATTTTCTGAAAATCTTAACCCAGAAGAATTGATCGACTGGATCAATGAATGTGAGGAATATTTTGAGTATGAAGATGTTGAGGATCCTGATAGGGTCAAATTTGCAAAGGCTAGACTAAAAGGTCATGCGAAGATATGGTGGCAAGAGATTCAGTTGGAGCGAAATAGAAAGGGAAAGGAGAAAATCACGAGATGGGATCGGATGGTGGATAAATTGAAGCGATAATTCATTCTTGTTGATTATGAACTTGACCTACTGAAGAAAATGCAGAGTTTGAAGCAAGCAGGAAGATCTGTTCAGGAGTATACAGAGGAGTTCTATCGACTTCTCATCAGAATAGGCCATGTAGAAGCTGATAAGGAGAAAGTTGCCCGATACCTTAATGGGTTAAGGCCAAGCATTCAGGAGGAGTTGAATCTGGTTTGAATGAATAGTATTGAAGAGGCATACCAGTTTGCCCTAAAAGTAGAGGAAAAGCTGAACAAGAAGTTTGAGAGCAGACAAAATGGAAGAGGTCACAGTGGAAGATCTGGTGGACGGTCATATGGTGGCCGAAATGAAGATCCAAAAAAGAAGGATGAGGCCAGTAGCAGTCAGAATCAGCGAGGAAATAATTCTAATCGCTTCCAGGATCAGAATAATAGAGATCAGAGAGGAAGAGGAAGAGGACAAGGATCTGGAAGAGGTGGCTTCCGTGGAACATGTTTTCACTGTGGAGAAGAAGGTCATAGGGCATTTGAATGTCCTCAGCGCCAAGGTAGAATAGACAGGAGAAATGAAGGCCAGGCCAGAGATGCACATGTAGATGAAGATGCCAGATCATCAAATTCTGAAGATGCTGAAAGAGGAGAAATGTTGATTAACAAAAGAGTCCTATTGAGTGGTGAGAATGAACCTGAGCAAAGGAGGAGCCTGTTTCGCACTAGGTGCAAGTGTGAAGGTAAATGTTGTGATGTGATTATTGATAGTGGAAGCACTGACAATTTGGTGTTAGAAGAGATGGTGACAAAGTTGAAGCTCAAGAGACAGAAACACCCACATCCATATTGGATTGCTTGGGTACAGGATGACCACAAGGTCATGGTCAATGAACAATGCCTAGTGAAGTTCAAGATTGGTGGATACCAAGATGAGGTATTGTGTGATATCATATCTATGGATGCATGTCATATGTTGTTGGGTAGACCATGGCAGTTTGACAGATGTGCTGTACATGATGGTCGTGCGAATACCTATTCCCTGACAAAGGATGGAGTGCGACATAAGTTAAAACCATTGAAGGAGACTGAAGAAAAGGTATGTGGTAATGCAAGGATAACTTTTGTTGATGGAAGAAATTTCCTAGATGGTATGAGGCATGAGCATGTATGTTTTGCTTTAATTCCAAAAGCTAGTAAAGAGGAAGCAGAAGATGTTCCTGTAGAAGTTGTAGATTTGTTGAATGAGTTTTAGGATATTGTGTCCGATAACGTGCCTGATGGATTACCACCAGTCAGGAAGATCAGTCATCAGATGGACTTGATCCCAGGAGCGAGTTTGTCGAATAAGGCAGCACACAGAATGACACCTGTAGAAAGTGAGGAGTTGAACAGACAAGTACATGAACTGTTACAGAAAGGATTGATCCGTGAGAGTCTGAGTCCCTGTGCTGTACCAGCGGTATTAGCACCAAAGAAGAATAAAGAATGGAGGATGTGTACAGATTCCAGGGCAATAAACAAGATCACAATCAAGTACAGGTTTCCATTGCCACAAATGGATGATATTATGGACTGTTTGAGTGGAGCTGTGTACTTCTCAAAGATAGATCTGAAGAGTGGATATCATCAAATTCGGATCAGAGAAGGAGATGAATGGAAGACTGCCTTCAAGACAAAGGAAGGACTATATGAGTGGTTAGTCATGCCTTTTGGGCTAACCAATGCACCGAGCACTTTTATGCGGCTCATGAACGAGGTTCTGAAAGAATTTCTGGGTAAGTTTGTCATTGTTTACCTAAATGATATTTTGATCTTTAGTAAGACATTGGATGAGCATATGATGCATATTCGTATGGTATTTGAGAAGTTGAGAGAAGAGAAATTGTTGATTAATTTGAAGAAGTGCAGTTTTGTGAAGAAAGAGTTGGTGTATTTGAGGTTTGTAGTTTTAGGAGAAGGTCTAAAAATGGACCCAGAGAAGGTACAGGCTATCCTTGAATGGCCTACTCCAAGGAGTGCTACTGAGGTAAGATCTTTTCATGGTCTAGCTAGCTTTTATAGAAAGTTTATCAGAAATTTTAGCAGTATTTGTGGATCCTTGACTGAAACAATGAGAGGGGATAGAAAAGAGTTTAAGTGGACTAATGGGGCAGAAAAGAGTTTTCAATTGTTGAAACAAAAAGTTACAGAACAACCTATTTTAGCACTTTCAGATTTTAATAAGGTGTTTCAAGTAGATTGTGATGCTAGTGGTACTGCAATAGGAGCTGTTATGAGCCAAGAAGGTAAACCTGTTGCTTATTTCAGTGAGAAGTTAAATGATGCCAAGAGAAAATATTATGTCTATGATCAAGAATTTTATGCTATAGTTCAAGCATTAAAGAAGTGGAGACATTATCTACTTCCTAAGGAGTTTGTTTTGTATACTGATCATCAAAGTTTGCAATATTTGAATAGTCAAGGAAAGTTGAATCAGAGGCATTTGAAATGGGTTGAGTTTTTGCAAAGTTATACATTTGTTTTGAAACATAGGAGTGGAAAGTCTAATAGGGTTGCAGATGCTCTTAGCAGAAGGCAACTATTGCTGACAGAAATGCAGATTGAAGTGGTTGGGTTCAAGGAACTCAAGAATTTGTATCCAGAGGATCCTGATTTTGGTGAAGCTTGGAAAGCTTGTATAGAACCTGTTACTCTAGACAGGACGAAATGGTTGGATTTCATCATCCAGGATGATATGCTATTCAAAGGGAGTCAGTTGTGCATTCCACGAAGTTCTATGAGGGAGAATCTCATCAAGGAGAAGCATAGCAGAGGATTGGCTGGACATTTTGGTCGTGATAAAACCCTTGCTTTGGTTAGTGAAAATTATTATTGGCCACAATTGCAGCAACATGTGAAAAAGTTTGTATAGAGTTGCAGAGTATGTCAGATGGAGAAAGGAGTGAAGCAGAATACAGGGTTGTATTAGCCATTGCCTATACCAGAGAAGCCTTGGGAGGATATCAGTATGGACTTTGTTCTTGGTTTACCGAGGACACGGCGGGGACATGATTCAATTTTTGTGGTGGTTGACAGATTTTCGAAGATGGCACATTTCATTCCTTGCAAAAAGAGTAATGATGCTGTTCATATAGCAGAATTGTTTTTCAGAGAAGTAGTGAGACTACATGGTTTGCCAAAGACCATAGTTTCAGATAGAGACACTATGTTTGTTGGATATTTCTGGCGTACATTGTGGAAGAAGTTGAAGACAGATTTGAAATTCAGTTCATCATATCATCCACAGACTGATTGACAGACAGAGGTGATGAATAGAAGTTTGGGAAATCTGCTGAGATGTTTGGTTGGGGATAAGCCAACAGGATGGGATTTGATTTTACCACAGGTAGAATTTGCATACAATAATTCTGTCAATAGGAGCACTGATAAATCACCATTCCAGATTGTATATGGAAGTAGTCCAAGAAATGCATCTGAATTGAGAAAGATAGATAAAGGAGAAATAAGTAGTGCTGAGGCTGAGGATTTTGCAGAACATTTGAAGAACATCCATGAGGACGTGAGGAAGCATATTACCAAGATGAATGCACAGTATAAGACTAAGGCAGATGAGAAAAGGAGGCATAAGAAATTTCAGGTTGAGGATGAAGTCATGGTTCATTTGCGGAAGGAGCGATTTTTGGTTGGTACATATAACAAGCTGAAAATGAAGAAGTTTGGACCATGTAAGATATTGAAGAAGCATGATTCAGGAAATGCATATGAGGTAGAATTACCTAGTGAGCTGAATATTTCACCAGTGTTTAACATTTCAGATTTGACAGAGTATCATGAAGGAGGTGTTGAAGATGAGATCACAGCGGCACAGTGGAGTATTCCAGCAAGTAGTTCAGACACCAAAGAGATTAAGGATATACTGGATAGTCGTGTTGGTAGAAGCACAAGGAACAAGACATATGAAGAATATCTGGTCAAGTGAAAAGGATGACCTGTTGAAGATTCATCATGGCTAACAAAGGAGGAGGTTAACCGTCTTGGTTTTCCTCTGCACACTTGAGTCGTGACAGGGTCACTTCTCAAATTACCCTGGGTGTCTGATGCAGGAGCATCCTGGGTGTAAGAGCAATCTTGCATCACCCAAAAATATTTCTATTTTTGAATTCAATAAGGGCTATCTTGTGCAGAGCTGCTATTTATGGAAAGTTACTATTTTTGGTAATTTTCGTATGTGCTTAGAATGATCTAATTTCTTTCTTGGAGGTTCATTTTGGTCCTATAAGTCTGCCAGTAAAGTTTCATTTCCAGATCAAGTGTATGTTGGAAGATATTGAAGATTTTCGGTATTGGCAGCAGGGTACAGAAACTTTGAACTCAGTTTTCAAAGCTTTAGAGGCCTCGGATGAGGTCAAAAATTTGGGTGACAAGCGCTTGCGCCGGTCAAGCCTATAGAGCGCTTCGTGGCATTTCTGAAATGGGGTTATAATAGCCGATCGGGTCAACTGGTGATGACTTATGGTCTTCGGAAGTTGGGCCACCTGAAATGGCAGAAAATAATCTTCTTCAAAATTTCTGTTCGGGTTTCAAAAGTTATCTTGAGCCGACTATGATGTAATAAAATGTAAAATAAAATAATTCTAAGTTTGGTCGGCCTTATTGGCTAAAATTCTGGAACCTTCCCAGGCGGTGAAAAATTGCCTATATAAGGAAGGCTGTATTATCGTCTTAGGCAGTTCAAAATAGTTCTGGGTAGTAGATCTGGGTAATAGTTCGAGGCTTTGTCCTACAGAATATTGTAAGGGAATGCCCATGTGGCTTTGCATATTGTAATTCTGAAAGTTTGTAATTCCACATTTGTGGAGATAATAAGAAGCCAATTTTCTGTTTTTGCATATTGTTGTTGTTTCTCTATTTCTGTTATGTATTTGTGGTATTAAAGGGAGCACCCTTCATCAAGTGGTATCAGAGCAGGAGTTCCTGAGTGTGTAAACAAATCACCGACTGTGAAGCAGTTTGCACCAGGACCGTGGTTAGGGTTTCAGCGTGCATCGCAAAAAAAATGCCTCCACGAAGGGAACGTCGCGAAAGAGCGGGTGTTGTAACACCTGAGGTTAGGGCACTGCAGAGACAAGTGCGAGCATTGCAAGAAGAGATTCGTAGAGGAATGAATGTCAGAGATGAAAGCGAGGATGAAGCTGAAGAAGAATATCAAGAAGGAGAAGTCGAAATTGTGAACCAGGAGGAAGAAAGACTTTTTCGGGCCATTTCTAAGATTGGGAAAAGACCTAAGATTGAGGTTCCTACATTTTCTGGAAATCTTAACCCAGAAGAATTGATCGACTGGATCAATGAATGTGAGGAATATTTTGAGTATGAAGATGTTGAGGATCCTGATAGGGTCAAATTTGCGAAGGCTAGACTGAAAGGTCATGCGAAGATATGGTGGCAAGAGATTCAGTTGGAGCGAAATAGAAAGGGAAAGGAGAAAATCATGAGATAGGATCGGATGGTGGATAAATTGAAGCGATAATTCATTCTTGTTGATTATGAACTTGACCTACAGAAGAAAATGCAGAGTTTGAAGGAAGCAGGAAGATCTGTTCAGGAGTATACAGAGGAGTTCTATCGACTTCTCATCAGAACAGGCCATGCAGAAGCTGATAAGGAGAAAGTTGTCCGATACCTTAATGGGTTAAGGCCAAGCATTCAGGAGGAGTTGAATCTGGTTCGAATGAATAGTATTGAAGAGGCATACCAGTTTTCCCTAAAAGTAGAGGAAAAGCTGAACAAGAAGTTTGAGAGCAGACAAAGCAGAAGAGGTCGCGGTGGAAGATCTGGTGGACGGTCATATGGTGGCCGAAATGAAGATCCAAAAAAGAAGGATGAGGCCAGTAGCAGTCAGAATCAGCGAGGAAATAATTCTAATCGCTTCCAAGATCAGAATAATAGAGATCAGAGAGGAAGAGGAAGAGGACAAGGATCTGGAAGAGGTGGCTTCCGTGGAACATGTTTTCACTGTGGAGAAGAAGGTCATAGGGCATTTGAATGTCCTCAGGGCCAAGGTAGAACAGACAGGAGAAATGAAGGCCATGCCAGAGTTGCACATGTAGATGAAGATGCCAGATCATCAAATTCTGAAGATGCTGAAAGAGGAGAAACGTTGATTAATAGAAGAGTCCTATTGAGTGGTGAGAATGAACCTGAGCAAAGGAGGAGCCTGTTTCGCACCAGTGCAAGTGCGAAGGTAAATGTTGTGATGTGATTATTGATAGTGGAAGCACTGACAATTTGGTGTCAGAAGAGATGGTGACAAAGTTGAAGCTCAAGAGACAGAAACACCCACATCCATATCGGATTGCCTGGGTACAGGATGACCACAAGGTCATGGTCAATGAACAATGCCTAGTGAAGTTCAAGATTGGCGGATACCAAGATGAGGTATTGTGTGATATCATATCTATGGATGCATGTCATATGTTGTTGGGTAGACCATGGCAGTTTGACAGATGTGCTGTACATGATGGTCGTGCGAATACCTATTCCCTGACAAAGGATGGAGTGCGACATAAGTTAAAACCATTGAAGGAGACTGAAGAAAAGGTATGTGGTAATGCAAGGATAACTTTTGTTGATGGAAGAAATTTCCTAGATGGTATGAGGCATGAGCATGTATGTTTTGCTTTAATTCCAAAAGCTAGTAAAGAGGAAGCAGAAGATGTTTCTGTAGAAGTTGTAGATTTGTTGAATTAGTTTCAGGATATTGTGTCCGATAACGTGCCTGATGGATTACCACCAGTCAGGAAGATCAGTCATCAGATGGACTTGATTCCAGGAGCGAGTTTGTCGAATAAGGCAGCACACAGAATGACACCTGTAGAAAGTGAGGAGTTGAACAGACAAGTACATGAACTGTTACAGAAAGGATTGATCCGTGAGAGTCTGAGTCCCTGTGCTGTACCAGCGGTATTAGCACCAAAGAAGAATGAAGAATGGAGGATGTGTACAGATTCCAGGACAATAAACAAGATCACAATGAAGTACAGGTTTCCATTGCCACGAATGGATGATATTATGGACTGTTTGAGTGGAGCTGTGTACTTCTCAAAGATAGATCTGAAGAGTGGATATCATCAGATTCAGATCAGAGAAGGAGATGAATGGAAGACTGCCTTCAAGACAAAGGAAAGACTATATGAGTGGTTAGTCATGCCTTTTGGGCTAACCAATGCACCGAGCACTTTCATGTGGCTCATGAACGAGGTTCTGAAAGAATTTCTAGGTAAGTTTGTCATTGTTTACCTAGATGATATTTTGATCTTTAGTAAGACATTGGATGAGCATATGATGCATATTCGAATGGTATTTGAGAAGTTGAGAGAAGAGAAATTGTTGATTAATTTGAAGAAGTGCAGTTTTGTGAAGAAAGAGTTGGTGTATTTGAGGTTTGTAGTAGTAGAAGAAGGTCTAAAAATGCACCCAGAGAAGGTACAGGCTATCCTTGAATGGCCTACTCCAAGGAGTGCTACTGAGGTAAGATCTTTTCATGGTTTAGCTAGCTTTTATAGAAAGTTTATCAGAAATTTTAGCAATATTTGTGGACCCTTGACTGAAACAATGAGAGGGGATAGAAAAGAGTTTAAGTGGACTAATGGGGCAGAAAAGAGTTTTCAATTGTTGAAACAAAAAGTTACAGAACAACCTATTTTAGCACTTTCAGATTTTAATAAGGTGTTTCAAGTAGATTGTGATGCTAGTGGTACTGCAATAGGAGCTGTTATGAGCCAAGAAGGTAAACCTGTTGCTTATTTCAGTGAGAAGTTAAATGATGCCAAGAGAAAATATTCTATCTATGATCAAGAATTTTATGCTATAGTTCAAGCATTAAAGAAGTGGAGACATTATCTGCTTCCTAAGGAGTTTGTTTTGTATACTGATCATCAAGGTTTGCAATATTTGAATAGTCAAGGAAAGTTGAATCAGAGGCATTTGAAATGGGTTGAGTTTTTGCAAAATTATACATTTTTTTTGAAACACAGGAGTGGAAAGTCTAATAGGGTTGCAGATGCTCTTAGCAGAAGGCAACTATTGCTGACAGAAATGCAGATTGAAGTGGTTGGGTTCAAAGAACTCAAGAATTTGTATCCAGAGGATCCTGATTTTGGTGAAGCTTGGAAAGCTTGTATAGAACCTGTTACTCTAGACAGGATGAAATGGTTGAATTTCATCATCCAGGATGATATGCTATTCAGAGGGAGTCAGTTGTGCATTCCACGAAGTTCTATGAGGGAGAATCTCATCAAGGAGAAGCATAGCGGAGGATTGGCTGGACATTTTGGTCGTGATAAAACCCTTGCTTTGGTTAGTGAAAATTATTATTGGTCACAATTGCAGCAAGATGTGAAGAAGTTTGTATAAAGTTGCAGAGTATGTCAGATGGCGAAAGGAGTGAAGCAGAATACAGTGTTGTATCAGCCATTGCCTATACTAGAGAAGCCTTGGGAGGATATCAGTATGGACTTTGTTCTTGATTTACCGAGGACACAGCGGGGACATGATTCAATTTTTGTGGTGGTTGACAGATTTTCGAAGATGACACATTTCATTCCCTGCAAAAAGAGTAATGATGTTGTTCATATAGCAGAATTGTTTTTCAGAGAAGTAGTGAGACTACATGGTTTGCCAAAGACCATAGTTTCAGATAGAGACACTAAGTTTGTTGCATATTTCTGGCGTACATTGTGGAAGAAGTTGAAGACAGATTTGAAGTTCAGTTCATCATATCATCCACAGACTGATGGACAGACAGAGGTGGTGAATAGAAGTTTGGGAAATCTGCTGAGATGTTTGGTTGGGGATAAGCCAACAGGATGGGATTTGATTTTACCACAGGCAGAATTTGCATACAATAATTCTATCAATAGGAGCACTGGTAAATCACCATTCCAGATTGTATATGGAAGTAGTCCAAGAAATGCATCTGAATTGAGAAAGATAGATAAAGGAGAAATAAGTAGTGCTGAGGCTGAGGATTTTGCAGAACATTTGAAGAACATCCATGAGGAGGTGAGGAAACATATTACCAAGATGAATGCACAGTATAAGACTAAGACAGATGAGAAAAGGAGGCATAAGGAATTTCAGGTTGGGGATGAAGTCATGGTTCATTTGCGGAAGGAGCGATTTTCGGTTGGTACATATAACAAGCTGAAAATCAAGAAGTTTGGACCATGTAAGATATTGAAGAAGCATGATTCAGGAAATGCATATGAGGTAGAATTGCCTAGTGAGCTGAATATTTCACCAGTGTTTAACATTTCAGATTTGACAGAGTATCATGAAGGAGGTGTTGAAGATGAGATCACAACGGCACAGTGGAGTATTCCAGCAAGTAGTTCAGACGCCAAAGAGATTGAGGATATACTGGATAGTCGTGTTGGCAGAAGCACAAGGAACAGGACATATGAAGAATATCTGGTCAAGTGGAAAGGATGACCTGTTGAAGATTCATCATGGCTAACAAAGGAGGAGGTTAACCGTCTTGGTTTTCCTCTGCACACCTGAGTTGTGACAGGGTCACTTCTCAAATTACCCTGGGTGTCTGATGCAGGAGCATCCTGGGTGTAAGAGCAATCTTGCATCACCCAAAAATATTTCTATTTTTGAATTCAATAAGGGCTATCTTGTGCAGAGCTGCTATTTATGGAAAGTTACTATTTTTGGTAATTTTCGTATGTGCTCAGAATGATCTAATTTCTTTCTTGGAGGTTCATTTTGGTCCTATAAGTCTGCCAGTAAAGTTTCATTTCCAGATCAAGTGTATGTTGGAAGATATTGAAGATTTTCGGTATTGGCAGCAGGGTACAGAAACTTTGAACTCAGTTTTGAAGGCTTTAGAGGCCCCAGATGAGGTTGAAAATTTGGGTGTCAAGTGCTTGCGCTGGTCAAGCCTGTAGAGCGCTTCGTGGCGTTTTCGAAATGGGGTTATAATAGCCGATCGGGTCAACTGGTGATGACTTATGGTCTTCGGAAGTTGGGCCACCTGAAATGGCAGAAAATAATCTTCTTCAAAATTTCTGTTCGGGTTTCAAAAGTTATCTTGAGCCGACTATGATGTAATAAAATGTAAAATAAAATAATTCTAAGTTTGGTCGGCCTTATTGGCTAAAATTCTGGAACCTTCCCAGGCGGTGGAAAATTGCCTATATAAGGAATGATGTATTATCGTCTTAGGCAGTTCAGAATAGTTCTGGGTAGTAGATCTGGGTAATAGTTCGAGGCTTTGTCCTACAAAATATTGTAAGGGAATGCCCATGTGGATTTGCATATTGTAATTCTGAAAGTTTGTAATTCCACATTTGTGGAGATAATAAGAAGCCAATTTTCTATTCTTGCATATTGTTGTTGTTTCTCTATTTCTGTTATGTGTTTGTGGTATTAAGGGGAGCACCCTTCATCAGGTGTTCTTGCACAGACCATTTACTGAAACAGTTTTCTTTGATTCCCTACTGTTGACGTCAATTCCAACATGATTATCGCCCGGATCGTAAGGAAGATTCTTGAATGTGTTGAACTCCACAACGATAATTTCACTAGATGAGTTTCCATCTGCACACTTTAAACGATACGCAGGATGGGCAGACAAATTCCATAAGGCGGCAATATTGAGCGCCTCGAAGAGTTGGCCCTGATTAGCAGCTCCATCTCCATACATGGTAAAGGTAACCGCTTCCGCCTTATCATACTTTTGCGCAAAAGCCAGGCTGCAGCCGTCCTTTCTCCCCATCAATTCCGCAAAAACCTCCACAAGCGTCCCGCCGCGCCTCCCCCCAAAAAAATTGATCTTTGTAGCCCATACTAATGCAGTCGATTCATGTAATAGCGGCCTCCATACCTGCGCAAATGGCTTCCTGCCCGTCGTACAAGTGGCAAACAGCTGATTCTCTTTACAAATCAACCGTGATCTCCATTCGCCGCATTAAAAACATATCACGGTAGAATTTTAGGAGCTCATCAGCCGTCGTCGACACTATGCGCGAGTGCGGTTCGATCTGGTGTGAGGTGAATGGAATAGTGGTTTCCACTTGGATTGGGGTGGAATTGTCTATTGAAGAAAAGGGCCTAGCCAGCAGAGAATCTCTTAACAACAGGTTTGAAGATACTGCTGCGCGCAGGAGCTTTACAAGGTTCCGAACAAACCAAGGAAGATAGGTGGGAATGCCCTCTGTATAATGTGTTTTACTATCACAAGGCTTACAAATAAACACTTCTAACATCTTTTGTGCACGTGTTTCACCTGCATGCTAGAAAAAAACCCCTAAATACCAGTTGTGCCCACAATGATGCTGGTAACGCTGGAGAACTTTCTAGATGGTGTTTTTCCCACCCATGCCTCTGGAGCAGTGCTCGGTAGTGGTGGAGAGCTTTGTAGCCGTCTGCAGTGCCAATCAGATGCAGACAAAATAATTTATACGGTCCAAGCTACTTCCACACCACCCTGTAGCGCACTGCAAGAGATCTAGCTTAATGTGCCTTCTCTCGTTATTCCCAAGGTTTGCCAGACATTCTGTTCCCACCACTCTTATATCAATTACGCTACGTTAGAATGCACGGTAGTGGCTATTCAGCCACAAAAATCTTTTTCTGTATAACACTTTTTGTAAATTTTTGAAAAAAAAACTAAGTGTTTCCCCTTCGTATGGTAAACAATTTTCGTGGCTGCATAAGTTTATGATCAAGATTAGGTACACAAATAGCCATATTGAGAATATTTACATGTTCAAGAAGAGAAACTAATCCATCACTATAAGTGATCGAAATACATATATGGCCATTCTCTCCCCTTTGTAGTATTTAAAATAATTTTTAGATGGTTCCAATATTTAAGGTTCTTTTTGACAATTTTTTAAGTGGATGTGAAGTAAAAAAAAATTATATAAGAAGTAGTCATGGAAAATAAATTTAGTAAATTTTATGTGTACCTTTCTTTATCACTTATTTTTTTACACAATATTAAAATACACTTATATTTCATCACATATGTATTTGTTTATATTTTAATATATTAATTTTAATCATATATTACTTACACTTATATCTACATTTTTCATGTGTTCTCATATCCACTTTTATTTTAACATTTTCAAGTTGTGATTTTACTATCAAAATTCAACTGTCATGAATTCAATTTGGTATTAAAAAAATATTAAGAAGTAGTGGTTGGAAATAAGCACTCATTGCACCTAGGTGATGCTCACAAGGATAGGTACATTATATTGATGCATACATTATATAGTGTTGAAGGTTTGAATTGCCTTAAACATGTTTTCCTAGTTTCGAAGTCATAAGCATGTTTTGTTTTTTTTCATTTTTATTTTACGAAGCTTTATCTTCATTTTTAATGGGTACTCCGTATAGTTAAGTGTCAATTGAATAGTGTGGATAAAATTTAATACATAAATCTAATTAAGAAGTAGAAGGTTTCAATTGAATAGTGTGTTTAATCGAATGAGTTTTCGTTGGACCTCATTCAATTAAATATTTTGATTCAGGGAAATTACTAGCACTGTTTATTTATTAGAATCAAAATATTAATTATGTAATAAAATATAATGTCAAATATTATAATTAATGATGATATTAAAATAAAATTGTGTAACTGTTAATTTTTTCCTTATTATATTGTCATTATTATATCAGAATATTATAACTAATATTATTTCTTTGCATATTATCTTCTATAAAAATTTATCTTATTATTATTATATTTTGCTATCTTTATATCTTTACATTTTTTATTTATATGTTTAAAATTTAATCTATAAAAATATTATAATTAGTATTTTTATTTTTATCCCAACATTAATATTAAATTAGTTCATATTGATACTATAAAATAAAAAACTAATAATATTAAGATAATTTTTATATAATTTTATCAATATACTATTATATAGTACTATTAGATATTATTTGTAAATTAAAAAACAAAAAAATCTATAATCTAATATATTAATAATATAATAACAGAAATAATAGTTACTATATTTATTATCTTATTCTATTGTTTTAATAATATATTACAAAAATAATAAGTATAATATATATTATCTTATTATATTTTTTTTTATAATATATTATTATTATTTCTATTGCTACTACGTATTATATTAGATGTAAAATATATAAAGTTAAAAAAAAACTATAATGAAAAAGTATTATAAAATAATAGACTATATATAATGTCATAGAAATAAATAAATAAATGGTGATTGGGTAAAGAGTATAGCGAATGAGGAAGATGATATGTTATTAGAATCATAAAATGGTGGACCCAACCATGGTCAGTAGACTATATAAACAAACAAAGAAAATTAGAATTAAAGGTGAGCTCAAACCATGAGCATCCATGAGATTGAATTATGGAAACTTAGGGTAAATAAAGAAAACAAAAAAGATAGGAACCTCATTTGTTCCTAATTCAAATGTTTAATTTCACTTGTGCATGTCTAATAAACTTGCTTTTCCATATTAAGTACAACTAACATTCTCAATTATTATGTTATAAATTTAGCCTCTATAAAATATGTACTATAATTATATTGTTATATATTAAATAAACAAAATATTTAAATATTGTTAATTATTTATATTTATTAGATACACTTATATTAGATATATTTAATATATATACGCCTAGGTTTTGGAATTTTTTTTTCTCAACATTGATATTCTTCTTTAATATGTTTACGTATTCTTTACCTTACTACTTATACAAATTTATATTCACTGGTTTTAGGAGATGACAATGAAAATACCCCTGAAATCATTCAGGTCTTCAGTGGAGATTCAAATGAAAGTGTTAGCAATCCCCTAGTTGCAGTAGAATCAACCACTAAACTTGCAGTTTCATGTTGTTTTATAAATAAACCAAAATGCTTTGAAAAAAATGTCCTAAGTCTCTCTTCGATTCTTTCAACCACCTACCATGATATTGTGCACAACTTCAAACCTAGATGCAATATTCTACCCATTGTCGAAGAAACGGACATCGTAGAGCTTTTGAATAGGTGTAGTAAAATTGAGGGGTTGTTCACTTTCATCAAAGAAATATATTACAACAAGTACTATGAACTTAGCATCAAAATGAATCATTTTGAAGGAGAATAGACATAGAGCATAATTGTCACAACACTTAAGGTTGCATAAAATAGACAATTAAACGTCATTATGTAAAGTTACATTTATGTATATAAAAGTTGCTACTACTGTGCTATGTTCACTTTTTTCCCACAAACTTCAAGATAATACTCTACAATACATGTCGCTTTTGCTATTGGAAGACTCCCAATTTCTCCTACTCGATACATCAAAACAAATCATTTTGCACATAATAACATTTAGTTTGCATTTATAATGTTATTAAAAAAAAAGAGTACTTGCACATGTAATTCCAAATAGAATTGCCAAAAAAAATGTCTTGATTTTATATGTTTCAACAAAAGCCTATCAACAGTTGTCTATTTCCTATACGTAATAAATAATAAGAAACACAAATTCATATCAATGGTTATTATTTGCAGAAAGCTTACTACAAGAAAAAGGACTAATCACATGTCGTCCAATATCGCAGAGAAATTTTTCCCACTTTTATAGGGATCCATATATTTTAGAAATAAATATTTGAGAGACATGCAATATGACGAAGATGCATCATATCTCAATCGAGATATGGTTTTAGCCAGCTTCAATAGCATCTAAAACTGAATACTCCAATTTGATACAAGGCATAGGACAGTTATGGTTAGAGAAACTGCTTCAAGCTCCACAAAACAATACAACATCTTTGCAAAACCTTTGCTATCATGGTCACATTTACTGCTTGCATTTCGCATCAAACTCAAACACACTGTGGAACCAACAGGTCATACAAAGGTGGGGACCACATGGAGCCTATTTGTCTATGACCATACATGAACGTATAAGAAAGATTGTACGGGAACAAATACCTACACGAACCCAAACAACTTGTAAATTCTACCCAAGTATTGATCTTCTCACAAGCAATTACCAGGGTGTGCTTTGACGCACACTCCAACACCTTTATTGGTTCGATGATTTGAACCCCTTGGAAGAAGTACTCACCGACCCTAATGTAATCCTCTAAAACTACTAACTTACTCAGTTTGCAGAGAAGTCCATTGCCAATGCATACTTACAATTTTGAACTTCAAAAAAAATAAAAAAAATACTAAATGCATACTTCTTGGTTATGAAACACTTATTATTTTTGCAAGAATTAGTTGTATCCAAAGTCTATAACTGTTGCAACGTAATGCGATTTTAGATTCAAAGATTTTAAAAGAAAATACCTATTTTTAATTGAACTATCTAGAATGGGGTCCTATTTGTACTCCTATTAACTTAGTGTGCAATGGGTACGCCGTATTTATGAGGAATAAAAATTGCTTTGATTTTTTAGGTAGTAATACATTATTATTTGTAAAATTATTTAATTGAATAGAAACATTTGATGAAGTGGTTAATTATAATCACTTATAGTTGTCATTCCTTAAAATTGGCAATGCCTAAATTTTTATATTTAAGTTGCTTCACAACTAGGAATAAAACATACATAATTAAGAAGTTTGTAAATATATTAAAATAATTTGATTCTTTTAAATGTTTGTTGAGATAATGGTTGACCGTTCAAGGATAATAGTTTAAATATAGGTAAATTTGATTAATTTAAACATATGAAATTTAGAAAGTTAATATTGCACGGGCACACACACTTAATGTCTCTGATGTTCTCTATATTTTTCTTTATTTCTCCTCTCTCTCAATCTTTATATTTTTAGTTTTTCTATGTCTTCTTGTAATACATTGTATATAATCTAAATAACAAAAACATGAAAGTTGTCAATTGTGAATTGGTCGACTGGTGAAGTTCAATGGTTCTCATTGAGCCAACTAGGGTTCAAATCTCGTAAAGACATCTGATAAGGGATGAGGCCGGGATTGTGCCCCAGGTGAATTTGGCGGAATGGAAACCCCTCAGTCCTTGGCTCTCAGCCAAAGAGAATGAACTATTCTAAAAAAAAAAAAAAACATGAAAGTTAAATACATATAATTTAATATAATTATATAATTTTATTATATTAAAATATTTGCAAAATAAATACAATAATTTACAAAATGTTAAATTTAAATATCTTTAAATAGATATATTGTTAAATTTAGATAATTTCCACAACATCTATATAATATGTTCTTTGTTTTAATATAATTTGTCTAAATTGATATTTATTTTCTAAAAAATAAAATAAAATATAATTTATAATAATAAATAATACATTTAATTTAAATAAGAAATTTAGTTTTAAAAATTAATTTGAATCTTAGTTGATAATATTATCTAGAAATATGTCATATTCACCACTTAAACTACAACATTTTCTTTCTTAATTTATTTGTCTTTTTTCCTATTTCTTCTTCCCCCCTAAATATATCTCTTTTCTACTCATCTCACCATCTATATCTTTCTATCTCCCTCTCCTATATTTTATATCTTTGTTTCATTTTTCTTCTTTTTCTTTTTTCAGTTTCTGTTTGTAATGGACTTACATTTATTTATCCAGTAGGGATGAAGCTGTGCTAGGGACAACAAGATATAGTCCAGTAGTGCTATAATTCTGGCTAAGAGTCCCTTTTCTAGTGCTTTTCCCTACCCCTACTATTTTAAGGTAAGGAAAATCATTTCGACAAGTCCATCATGCACCCCTCAGCCTTGGCTTGGGATGAATGGAGGTGACATGGCTGCCGAGAGGGCTTGGCCTACAAAATAGTCGACTATGGAATCTTCTGCCTTGGACAGGGATTTTTCTGCCTTAGATATTTCTATTTTGATTGAAGGCATTTCAAACGCTTCAGAGGCTCGATTTGATTTAACGGATTTCGAGTAGTAGAGGAACATAGCTGCAAGCCAGATTGTGGTTTCTCACCTCACAGCTTTTTTCTAGAAGAGGGAGAGGCAGATGCGCTCTTTGAAGGATATACTCAGGAGATTTTGTTATCATACTAGGGAGGGAACACTTTTGTTCTATTCTGGAATACATGGATGGAGACTCCCTTGCTGATTTGTTAAACCATAAGAGACAGGAGTGAATCATTCCTGGGTATGGTTTTGTCTGTCAAGCGATGGAGGGATTGAAATACGTTCATCGCAGGAGGATTGTTAATAGAGATATTAAGCCCTCCAATCTCTTGTTTCGCAAGAAATCCCTACAAATTGAAATTTCACACTTTGAATTGAGCAGATTTGTATTTTTAAGTTAGTTCCAGAGGACTGTGTTGGGATAAAAAAATTTTTGCACTCTATTAGAATCGACCCTTCGACTTGTGGAATTGCATACGGATCACTGCTCAAATAAAATTTAATAGTAAACAAAAAAAATTTAAATCCAACGGCCATGGACAAACAAATGAGATAGCTCCAAAAATTCACAGAGGATTAATTGTAGAAATTAGATCCAAAATTTGACAACTAGAAGTCTGTTATTTAATCCAATTCTCCCCAACTGAGTGAGATATCAAATGAATGACATTGCTCTGAAAATTCCCAGCAGGATAAACTAAAGAAAATACATTGAAATTAAAAATTCTCAAAGTTGTTATTCAATCTAATCCCTTCTGATTGAAATATCAAACGAATGAGACAGCTTCAAAAATCAACAGGAGGATAAACTATAATTAATGCCTAATTAATTTTGTAGTTTCCATAGAAAAGCGTCCTCTCTATAAACTCCCTAGAAGCAAGCAGACAGAAGAACAAGAAGGGAGGATGCTAGAAAGGGATGTGGAGTCTCGCTTTACACAACAGTGCATTTAATTGAAAATTTTGGAAGCCTGATCCAAAAATTATATTTCGTGCATATCAACCATGACAAGGCATGTTTTTCAGGCATTCTGTCAAACAGTTTGCATGTCTATCCTGCTTTGCCATTTGGAACTATAAGGTTTGAATTGTAACCCACAAACAACCTTCTGTCCTCTCAACACTACAATCATGATTTCGAATATTCCTACCAACATCGCCTCTGCCAAACCATTAACCACAACAGAATTTGGATCTTCTTCTGGAGTAATATTTCATCCAACAATCTTGTTTTTTAACGCTGAAATTGTAATGGATCACCCTAAAATTAGTTATAAGTGTGCAGATGGAAACTAAGGTAAATATTTTTTTGTAATTGAATTTGTGATACTTTTAAGTCAAGTACTCTATATTAATAAAACGTTAATATCTAATTATTTATTCTAAATCATATTTGTAAAATATAAAAATTAAATTATATATATTTTAAATTTTCAATATATAATATATATAATATTTGTTATATATCATAATGCAATACTGAAACTTATTAGATATTAAAAAAATTAACGAACTAAAGGGGAAAAAGAAAATTAACAAACTGAAGAGGGAAAAAGTGTGTGGTGGGAAAAATAGTTTAATTAAACCTGTACGACATTTGTAACATCAAGTAAAAAATATTTTGGCCTTTCTTTTTCATACATCTGTACAATACCTTTTAACTTGTACACTTTCATATTTCTTCCTCCATCTCTCCCTCTATCTCTATCTTGTTATCTCTCTCTCTCTCTTATAGAATACAAAGAATGTAGTTATTTTGTAAAATTATGTATTTAGGCAATAGATTCTTAAATGCAATTTAGTAATGTAGATGTTTTGTAAAATTATGTAATTAGTTAATGGATTTTTAATAAATTTATAAACTTACTAGGAATCAAGTCTTTAGATTTACATGTCAATGATATAATAGTGGAGATGCTAAATTGGTGTCCACTTAGTAAATTTTTTAAATTCACAACTGTAATGCATATACACGACAATTGCAATCATTCTTACACTTCTCCAATATCTACTTCAAATGTGAACAAAATATAGACAACAAAATGTGTTCTCCCCTCCCTTGCTAGTATTATATATTAAAATAGACTATTCATCATCAAATATACTTCCATTGTACTTTTAGTTTGATTTGCAAAAATAAAACTTCTTTTTGCAATGTTTGTTCATCTGCGACTTTCTTCATAGCATTGATAGATGTAGTTTATATTGTTCATGAATTTTGTGCACTTCGAGTTTTCTTAATATCTTTTGTATCTGTTCTATGACTGTATTTTGCATACTTTGGAATTTAGTTTATCCTTTTATGTGAAAGATCCAAAATATGAATATGACCTAATTGTGAGGGGATTGTAATCATAGTTATTTGGAGATAATTCAATTTGGACTAGTATGTAGCTTGTATCTTCCATGGACCATATCTCATTTGATTTGAGTTGGGAGACATATCTTATGATATTTATGACTAGCGTTTGTATTTAAAGGAGGTGCAAGGGTTGTGTCAATAGGAAATTATATGTAAGTTAATATGTTAGAGTACAATTTTCTATGTGTGTGAAAAATAGATCAATTTAAATTGTAGAATAAAATCTTAAATCTCAAAAATTTATTGAAAATAAAGTGAATCGCAAAAAAAGTTACAAATATAAAGAAATAAGGTCAAATATATGGACAAATGTATAAGAGTAAACAAAGATAAATAAAGACTAAAAAATGAAGCAAGCTTAACAAAGAGTATGTCTATTGTCAAATTTCACATTGAAGATACTTGTAGAAGTCAAGAGCACAAGAATTAAAATTCTGGTTGAAGTTAACCATTCTACATCTAAAGGTTGTAATACCCCTCCCAAAGTTTTCTTTTAGTTTATATGACCTAACTTTTTTATGTCATTTTTCTTGTATGTATTAGATCCTCAAATAGATTTGATGTTATTTATGTTATGGTTTTTACTAACCTCGTACTTGCATGTGTATGATTAGCATGTATTTTGTACTTTTCTATTTGACATACCTAATGTGGTTAAAGGACAGAGTTGTAATTACTGAACTGCATTTAATATTTTAATATAAATATTTTATTTCAACAAGATATAATTTTTCATTTATTTTATATGGTATGAATAAGTCCTAAATGATAACTCACAACGCAGGACTCAATAAAATATAGATAAAAGGTCCCATTTCAAGATATGTACAGTTACTCATATTTATATAAAATTGTTACATGTCATTACCACGCAGTACATTGATTTGGACTAAAAAGAGGGTCGGTTTGAAAAAAAGATAGAGATTTTTAATTGGACTCATAATGGAAGAAACAAGTTGAGTCGGTGGTTGTCACACTAATCAGGATCAATGTGCCTACCTATTTGTCAATGACAGAGTGTCTGCCTGTTAATGACACCAAATTTTTCGCCAGCAAAACATTTGTAGAGACATCTTTTTCGCAACATTTTCTTCCCCCTTCTTCGAAGCAGTGCGTAATAAATAAATAAAATAATATAGTTGTTCTTTTACCAATTGTCCCCACGCCAACAAAGGAATTTGACAGGATACCCCATTGTAAATTTCTTAGTGGTATACAGTCCTGTGATTGCCAGTGATATAAGCTCTCTAGCCGATGGTTTTCATCTCGCATGCCTCTCTCTACCTATTTAAGCCCCCTTCTTGTCTTTCTTCCCACACCACACTTATTCCCTGCATTCCACATCTTATCTACAATATACACAAGAAAAAATGGTTGTTTTATCTTCTGAAAAAATTAGCATTCACTTGTTGTTCATATTACCTTTTATGAAAATATCTTATAACATAAGTAGTTCATATTAGGAATGAATTTAATTCTAATGCTGCTTAGTATAAATTTGAGTGATTATTTTAAGACTAACCCCATTGCAAGATAAGACACAATAGCATCGCAAAATACATCCCTATGCAATTTCTTGCTTATAAAGGCCATATTTTAAAGTTTCTATCCTTTTGTGTCTAACATGCTTAATCCAGCTCAATTCCACATTCAATTTCAAGTTCTCTCCATTTAGGACCTCATGTCCTAATTTGTAACCACATTGGGGGGAACAAGATGCCTTGGACAGCCCGCTCCCAAAAGCGAGCCAATCAGGATGCCCCACTCCCTATTTTTTGGGTCCAAATTCAAACTGCTTGAGATCAACATGTTTGAGTGAGAATTTTAAATCAACATTGACATGCTTCGAGGTTTACACCCTAAAATGATTAGGAGATGTATATAAGCAAGGTATCCTCGCTCATTTTGATATACAAAAAGTTCTAGTCAAGATCCCAACTATAACTTCCCATTTCCAACTAGAGAAAAAACATCAAGGCATTGAAGAGTATGTGTATTTGCATATTTATGCATTTGTGAAGGTCTCTGTGATCTTCTCTTTCTAAAGTCAACTACAAGTCAACATCAAGCATCTTCATGAGTATTGTGAAATCAAGAAGGTTTATTAAGGTATAGGTACTCTATTTTCAGATCTAGCCACTGTTATCTAACAACACGCTTTCAATTCAAGTTCAATTTATTTTTATTTAAAGGTTGATTCCTAAATCATGAGTTAACCTAGGCAAACCCCTTTCTACACAACATTTCCCTTCTTTTTTGTGTGTAGGAACATGTTTTATCATGATAATCTCTATAATGCGCAGATGTCTTAGGATGAGAATTTTAAATACACACTTGACAAATAAGAAATTCAAATTTTGACATTTCTGCAAATAATGGTTAGACAAAATACCAACCTTTTCCATTCAAATAGTAAAAGCAAATCTTATTGTATCTTAGTTTGTTTTGTCACTAGTTCATCACGATGTTGATATACTACATAAGAGATGGATTAGCTAAACTGAATAATAAATGGCCGATATTGTCTATAGAAGTTGGAGGACCATACAAAATATCCCGACCATCTATATTTTTCCAGTTGTAGTCTTCTTCTATTTGTATCTTCACTTTTTTTTACTATCATCTTGTTTGGAGGTGTGGGAAATGATTGTTAGATGTGTTTTGAACAACGAGCATGGGTCCAAAGGGAAAGGCAAAAGGGTTTCAAAATGACAAGTTGTATATCTCAAAGAGATGTTCTCAAGATTCTATCGTGATGCCAACAACACCCTAATGGTGTTGGAGCTCGACACACTTTTGTGGTATTTAGGGCTCAAAATGACCAACAAACAATTATATTTGGTGCTTGTGAGCATAGATGACAACAACAATGACTATATACCCGACAAATATGAAGATTTACAATAAACAAGAAAATTTAAATCAATAAAACTACTAATATTACATAGTCATATGTGAAATACCTTGCAATTGTCAAAGATTTCTTATATATATATATATATATATATATATATATATATATATATATATATATATATATATATATATATATATATAAGAATGCTATAAATGAGCTATAATGGTTTAAACTCTATTAGAAATGACATCTAATTTAAAAATGTAATCTTTAAGATACTTATAATACTTACATTGTATAACCACAGATGATATATAATATTATATTATTAATATTTAGTTTCTACTTTTATTCATGTTATCATTATTATTTGTTTATGACTATTTAAATTCTAATAAAATTTAAAATAATGAATTTTTAAATTTAATTATTTTTTAATGTGATTACTTTATTATTTATTAAGATTGTTATTATTGTTATTTTTATCAAGATTTAGGTTTTATATATTTAGACTTTTAAATTTAATTGTTTCCTTCATCAAAGATGCATAATTTTTAAGAGAAATTTTGATTTAAAATGTTTTGGCACACTATAATTCGCCCTGTATAAGGTTGCAGGATGTCAGGGAAGATATATATGTTCCCAATGTAAGAGAATGCACATTCCTCGTGACATTGCTCTAGACTATGCAAGATTGCAGACATTTCTAGGTGAAGCTTATTAGCTTGTTTATCCAGCATGACTAGTGCATTACAGGAGGTGCAAAATACATAAATTAGGTGGAAAATTAAGCATTGGCATTGCAGGTTGTTGCAGAGAACTCTACAACTACCAATGCAAGAGAACGCATGATTCCAAAGGCCATGGCAGAAAATTAAAAAGATGTTGATCACACTTCGCGAGGATGCAGAGACATTGTAGAGCTATTGTAGGTTCCAATGTAAGAGAATGCAGAGAAATACAGAGCAAGGATTACAAAAGTGGAGCAGAAAAATAAAGGTCTTGGGGTTTTGGTTTCTCAACAGGAGGCTACATTCTAACATACAATTAATAGAGCTATAGGGTTTCCTAAAAACTAATTTAGTTAGTCGATTATCAAAAGCTCCAATATGTGTTGCATAGATTTCTCCTTGTTTAGTTTTAAAGCCCAAACTTGGCAGATTCGATTCATTCTATCAAGCGAGGGCTTTCTACATTTTTTAGACATTTTCCTAGGAAATCATGGAGGGATCTACAACCAATTCCATGAAGGGAAGAATGTTTTCCATAGAGCTTTCCAACGATGGTACAACATGCTTGTGCGACATTTGCTGGAGTGGCAGGCTTTCCCACTTTATACAGTATATGCTACGAAAACCAAATATCTGAATGTATGTGGATATATCCTTGTAGTGTGTAAGAAAGCTTCCTAAAAGAAAAAATGTACACTATAGGAGGCTCTATTCTTAGCTTAGAGGATTTAGCCATTGACATCTCCTTAGTGGGTTCATAGATTTCTATTGTTGTCATCTCTGTTCTCATGGGAAATCAATTGGCAAAGGGTACAAATCCCTTGATTTTTGTGGCTTATACCAATGCCTTTGGGGGCCTGGTTCTCTATCCTTTTGCCTTCTTCCTTGAAATGTAAGTAGTCTTTTCCATCATAACTTCTCTTGAGGATATATTTGTAGAAACAATGTAATAGATGTGGGAATTCAATCTTGAACTAAACAATAAAATTCTCCTAAAAAGTGTTAAGTATTTTGTTTCAATTGGGGTTTGCCTTTGAAATATTTTAGAGGATGATATAATATTGCTTGGAGATTTTTCAGGGGATGATATATACTTAATCTGTTCAATTTTCTATTGGAAAATTGCAGAAACAAGCGGTCCAAAGTGAATTTCTCTCTATTGGCTCAAGTAATTCTACTCTCTCTTAGCGGGTGAGTCAATCTGTAGCTCAGGTTTCTCTGTAAATTGATAAAAATTAATAGAGATATGAGTTTTAATGCCCTATTTTGTGTTTGTTATTAAAGTGTGTGCATTTCAAACATTATTATTAATGGGCTTGAAAGAAACGTCTCCTTCCTATTCTTCAGCAATGCCCAACTTGTCACCTGCAATTATTTTCGTCATGGCATTATCTTTTGGGTGAGTACTCTGCAATCATGTTTTCTGCTTCTTGAAAGATTGGATTTTTATACCTTGGGCTTTATGGTCTAATTGTTAGTTTTTTATTTTTTGCTTTGTAGAATGGAGAAAGTAGACATTAAGTCTGCTAGTAGCCAATGCAAGATTGTGGGTACAGTGCTTTGTGTGACTAGAGCAATGGCCATGAGTTTCTTGCGTGGTCCTGCTATAAGCGAGCTCTGCCCTTCATCAAACCCTCATTCAGAAGACACTATCCCTAACTTTCTACATGAGGGGAATTCAGACAAAATTGTCACAGGATGCATTTACCTCTTAACAGCTGTGACAATCACATCATCTGCCATGATAGTACAGGTTCTATTTGATTTTATCATTCTCTCTCCCTTTAGTCATGGCTTACTGAAACAGAAACATTGGCCACATTCATGAACCTCTTGTTATAATAGTTGTATTCTTAAGTTCTGACTAAAACTTGTGAGTATGCAGGTTGAGACAATGAAAAGCTTTCCAGCCCCATTATCCCTGTCAGCTCTCACAACACTTCTGGGCTCCACTGAAACTGCTGCCTTAATAATTTTTTGGACAAGGGTGTTGATGCATGATCATGGTCTCTGGATTGGAGTGGGGTTGTGACTTTTATCCTTGGGGTGAGTGAAACAAACAGACTTCTCTTCTGATCCACCCATTCTCCATTCACCTGTGAATCAGCCCCACTATTTCTCCCTCCAGTTCCGCTACCTGTGAAACCAAAAACAAAAATAACAATCCGTTCAAAACAAACTCACCAACTTTGTTAGGATCTGAGAGACTGATTATGATATTTTATGAAGCGCATTTCAGATGGCGGTCTCCAATGGTCTATTTGTTCATTGCAGTGACCACCATGGTGTTCATTATTACGTTTGCATCTCTCATTCTGGTATGCACTTGGTGCAGGTTGTCTACTGCTAAGGCTAATGCTATTGCTAATTCTATTTTGGGGGAAACTGAAAGTGCAACACGGCCTGATTTTGATTCTGGGCCTATGAAACTTGAGGTCATAGTTGGTGATGATGAAGAACAGGGGGGAATATGCTGGTTATTATGCCTGGTGAGCACAAACCAACTTTTCTAGCCACCCAAGTTACCTCTACACCTCCTGCGCAAGAAAATAGGGGATAGTACTCTATCTAGAAAAGACCCACTTTTCTATATTTGCGGCAAGTGTGGCAAGCAGGATTGAAGATAATTAGTTCACACTAGCATTCGGAGAGGGTTCCTTCAAATGCTTAAAATAAGGAATAGAGTAGGCAAGATTTGTCTAAATTTATGGAAATTTTAGCAGGGTATTTGATAGAAATGAGCTAGCCGTGAGCGAATTGATCTTTCAGAGAACAAGTTGACATGAGAAATCCCAAAAGATTTCTCAAAGCTCAAGGAGTTGACCCTACTGCATCTCTCCAAGAACATGCTTCATGGTGGAATTCCTTCGTTTATAGCAGACTTACCCAAACTCCAATCTTTCCACCTCTCATTCTCGTCTGCACTTGGCCCTAAATATATCTCTTTTCTACTCATCTCACCATCTATATCTTTCTATCTCCCTCTCCTATATTTTATATCTTTGTTTCATTTCTCTCCTTTTTCTTTTTTCCGTTTCTGTTTGTAATGGAATTACATTTATTTATCCCGTAGGGATGATGCTGTGCTGGGGACAACAAGATATAGTCCAGTAGTGCTATAATTCTGGCTAAGAGTCCCCTTTTCTAGTGCTTTTCCCTACCCCTACTATTTTAAGGTAAGGAAAATCATTTCGACAAGTCCATCATGCACCCCTCAGCCTTGGCTTGGGATGAATGGAGGTGACACGACTGCCAAGAGGGCTTGGCCTACAAAATAGTCGACTGTGGAATCTTTTGCCTCGGACAGGGATTCTTCTACCTCAGATATTTCTATCTTGATTGAAGGCATTTCAGACGCTTTAGAGGCTTGATTTGATTTAACGGATTTTGAGTAGTAGAGGAACATAGCTGCAAGCTAGATTGTGGTTTCTCACCTCACAGCTTTTTTCTAGAAGAGGGAGAGGCAGATGCGCTCTTTGAAGGATATACTCGGGAGATTATGTTATCATACTAGGGAGGGAACACTTTTGTTCTGTTCTGGAATACATGGATGGAGACTCCCTTGCTGATTTGTTAAACCATAAGAGACAGGAGTGAATCATTCCTGGGTATGGTTTTGTCTGTCAAGCGATGGAGGGATTGAAATATGTTCATCGCAGGAGGATTGTTAATAGAGATATTAAGCCCTCCAATCTCTTGTTTCACAAGAAATCCCTACAAATTGAAATTTCACACTTTGAATTGAGCAGATTTGTATTTTTGAGTTAGCTCCAGAGGACTGTGTTGGGATAAAAAATTTTTGCACTCTGTTAGAATCGACCCTTCAACTTGTGGAATTGCATACAGATCACTGCTCAAATAAAATTTAATAGTAAACAAAAAAAATTTAAATCCAACGGCCATGGACAAACAAATGAGATAGCTTCGAAAATTCATAGAGGATTAATTGTAGAAATTAGATCCAAAATTCGACAACTAAAAGTTTGTTATTTAATCCAATTCTCCCCAACTGAGTGAGATATCAAATGAATGACATTGCTCTGAAAATTCCCAGGAGGATAAACTAAAGAAAATACATTGAAATTAAAAATTCTCAAAGTTGTTATTCAATCTAATCCCTTCCGATTGAAATATCAAACGAATGAGACAACTTCAAAAATGAACATGAGGATAAACTATAATTAATGCCTAATTAATTTCAAAGTTTCCATAGAAAAGTGTCATCTCTGTAAACTCCCTAGAAGCAAGCAGACAGAAAAACAAGAAGGGAGGATGCTAGAAAGGGATGTGGAATCTCGCTTTACACAACAGTGCATTTGATTGAAAATTTTGGAAGCCTGATCCAAAAATTATATTTCGTGCATATCTTGCAACCATGACATTCCATGACAACGCATGTTTTTCAGGCATTCTATCAAACAGTTTGCATGTCTATCCTGCTTTGCCATTTGGAACTATAAGATTTGAATGGTAACCCACAAACAACCTTCTGTTCTCTCAACACTACAATCATGATTCTGAATATTCCTACCAACATCACCTCTACCAAACCATTAACCACAATAGAATTTGGATCTTCTTCTGGAGCAATATTTCATCCAACAATCTTGTTTTTTAACGCTGAAATTGTAATGGATCACCCTAAAATTAGTTATATCTTTACTAACACCAAAAATAAACATCTCCATTACTGCACAGTTAAAAGCCATTTGAGGCTTTGATTTCCTCAATCTCTGCTCCTACTTTTTATAGGATCTGATCAAGAGCGCTGGGTCAAAGAGGAGTTCCATGTAGAGTTTGGCAATGAATAAAAAATTGACATGTAAAGTGGATGGAAAAAATGAATGGTTTAGATGGCTTCAATGGCAGTCATTCTGTCTAAAGGATTTACAACCGTTTGATAGATTTTTTTGCTTGAGCCCTTTCATAGAGAAACACCTACGGTGTAACAAGTATCGTGCCTATTGACATGAACTAATAAAATGTACTAGCAATCGCACCTTGGTGTGCAATGGGTACGCTGTATTAATGTTTCTATTATTTATCAATTAAAAATAGGTATTTTCTTTTAAAATCTTTGAATCTAAAATCGCATTACGTTGCAACAGTTATAGACTTTGGATACAACTAATTCCTGCAAAAATAATAAGTGTTTCATAACCAAGAAGTATGCATTTAGTATTTTTTTAATTTTTTTTGAAGTTCAAAATTGTAAGTATGCATTGGCAATGGACTTCTCTACAAACCGAGTAAGTTAGTAGTTTTAGAGGATTACATTAGGGTTGGTGAGTACTTCTTCCAAGGGGTTCAAATCATCAAACCAATAAAGGTGTTGGAGTGCGCGTCAAAGCACACCCTGGTAATTGCTTATGAGAAGATCAATACTTGGGTAGAATTTACAAGTTGTTTGGGTTCATATAGGTATTTGCTCCTGTACAATCTTTCTTATACGTTCATGTATGGGCATAGACAAATAGGCTCCATGTGGTCCCCACCTTTGTATGACCTGTTGGTTCCATAGTGTGTTTGAGTTTGATGCGAAATGCAAGCAGTAAATGTGACCATGATAGCAAAGATTTTGCAAAGATGTTGTATTGTTTTGTGGAGCTTGAAGCAGTTTCTCTAACCATAACTGTCCTATGCCTTGTATAAAATTGGAGTATTCAGTTTCAGATGCTATTGAAGCTAGCTAAAACCATATCTCGATTGAGATATGATGCATCTTCGTCGTATTGTATGTCTCTCAAATATTTATTTCTAAAATATATGGATCCCTATAAAAGTGGAAAAAATTTCTCTACGATATTGGACAACATGTGATTAGTCCTTTTTCTTGTAGTAAGCTTTCTGCAAATAATAACCATTGATATGAATTTGTGTTTCTTATTATTTATTATGTATAGGAAATAGACAACTGTTGATAGGCTTTTGTTGAAACATATAAAATCAAGACATTTTTTTTGGCAATTCTATTTAGAATTACATGTGCAAGTACTCTTTTTTTTTTAATAACATTATAAATGCAAACTAAATGTTATTATGTGCAAAATGATTTGTTTTGACGTATCGAGTAGGAGAAACTAGGAGTCTTCCAATAGCAAAAGGGACATGTATTGTAGAGTATTATCTTGAAGTTTGTGGGAAAAAAGTGAACATAGCACAGTAGTAGCAACTTTTATATACATAAATGTAACTTTGCATAATGAGGTTTAATGTCTATTTTATGCAACCTTAAGTGTTGTGACAATTATGCTCTATGTCTATTCTCCTTCAAAATGATTCATTTTGATGCTAAGTTCACAGTACTTGTTGTAATATATTTCTTTGATGAAAGTGCACAACCCCTCAATTTTACTACACCTATTCAAAAGCTCTACAATGTCCGTTTCTTCGACAACGGGCAGAATATTGCATCCAGGTTTGAAGTTGTGCACAATATCATGGCAAGTGGTCGAAAGAATCGAAGAGAAACTCAGGACATTTCTTTAAAAGCATTTTGGTTTATTTATAAAACAACATGAAACTGCAAGTTTAGTGGTTGATTCTACTGCAACTACGGGACTGCTAACACTTTCATTTGAATCTCCACTGAAGACCTGAATGATTTTAGGGGTATTTTCATTTGTTGTCATCTCCTGAAACCAACGAATATAAATTTGTATAAGTAGTAAGGTAAAGAATACGTAAACATATTAAAGAAGAATATCAATGTTGAGAAAAAAAATTCCAAAACCTAGGCGTATATATATTAAATATATCTAATATAAGTGTATCTAATAAATATAAATAATTAACAATATTTAAATATTTTGTTTATTTAATATATAACAATATAATTATAGTACATATTTTATAGAGGCTAAATTTATAACATAATAATTGAGAATGTTAGTTGTACTTAATATGGAAAAGCAAGTTTATTAGACATGCACAAGTGAAATTAAACATTTGAATTAGGAACAAATGAGGTTCCTATCTTTTTTGTTTTCTTTATTTACCCTAAGTTTCCATAATTCAATCTCATGGATACTCATGGTTTGAGCTCACCTTTAATTCTAATTTTCTTTGTTTGTTAGTATAGTCTACTGACCATGGTTGGGTCCACCATTTTACAATTCTAATAACATATCATCTTCCTCATTTGCTATACTCTTTACCCAATCACCATTTATTTATTTATTTCTATGACATTATATATAGTCTATTATTTTATAATACTTTTTCATTATAGTTTTTTTTTACTTTATATATTTTACATCTAATATAATACGTAGTAGCAATAGAAATAATAATAATATATTATAAACAAATATATAATAAGATAATATATATTATACTTATTATTTTTGTAATATATTATTAAAATAATAGAATAAGATAATAAATATAGTAACTATTATTTCTGTTATTATATTATTACTATATTAGATTATAGATTTTTTTGTTTTTTAATTTACAAATAATATCTAATAGTACTATATAATAGTATATTGATAAAATTATATAAAAATTATCTTAATATTATTAGTTTTTTATTTTATAGTATCAATATGAACTAATTTAATATTAATGTTGCGATAAAAATAAAAATACTAATTATAATATTTTTATAGATTAAATTTTAAACATATAAATAAAAAATGTAAAGATATAAAGATAGCAAAATATAATAATAATAATAATAAGACAAATTTTTATAGAAGATAATATGCAAAGAAATAATATTAGTTATAATATTCTGATATAATAATGACAATATAATAAGGAAAAAATTAATAGTTACACAATTTTATTTTAATATCATAATTAATTATGATATTTGACATTATATTTTATTACATAATTAATATTTTGATTCTAATAAATAAATAGTGCTAGTAATTTACCTGAAGCAAAATATTTAATTGAATGAGGTCCAACCAAAACTCATTCGATCAAACACACTATTCAATTGAAACCTTCTACTTCTTAATTAGATTTATGTATTAAATTTTATCCACACTATTCAATTGACACTTAACTATATGGAGTACCCATTAAAAATGAAGATAAAGCTTCGTAAAATAAAAGTGAAAAAAAACAAAACATGCTTATGACTTCGGAACTAGGGAAACATGTTTAAGGCAATTCAAACCTTCAACACTATATAATGTATGCATCAATATAATGTACCTATCCTTATGAGCATCACCTAGGTGCAATGAGTGCTTATTTCCAACCACTACTTCTTAATATTTTTTTAATACCAAATTGAATTCATGATAGTTGAATTTTGATAGTAAAATCACAACTTGAAAATGTTAAAATAAAAGTGGATATGAGAACACATGAAAAATGTAGATATAAGTGTAAGTAATATATGATTAAAATTAATATATTAAAATATAAACAAATACATATGTGATGAAATGTAAGTGTATTTTAATAATGTGTAAAAAAATAAGTGATAAAGAAAGGTACACATAAAATTTACTAAATTTATTTTCCATGACTACTTCTTATATAATTTTTTTTTACTTCACATCCACTTAAAAAATTGTCAAAAAAACCTTAAATATTGGAACCATCTAAAAATTATTTTAAATACTACAAAGGGGAGAGAATGGCCATATATGTATTTCGATCACTTATAGTGATGGATTAGTTTCTCTTATTGAACATGTAAATATTCTCAATATGGCTATTTGTGTACCTGATCTTGATCATAAACTTATGCAGCCACGAAAATTGTTTACCATACGAAGGGGAAACACTTAGTTTTTTTTTCAAAAGTTCGCAAAAAGTGTTATACAGAAAAAGATTTTCGTGGCTAGATAGCCACTACCGTGCATTCTAACGTAGCGTAATTGATATAAGAGTGGTGGGAACAGAATGTCTGGCAAACCTTGGGAATAACGAGAGAAGGCACATTAAGCTAGATCTCTTGCAGTGCGCTATAGGGTGGTGTGGAAGTAGCTTGGACCGTATAAATTATTTTGTCTGCATCTGATTGGCACTGCAGACGGCTACAAAGCTCTCCACCACTACCGAGCACTGCTCCAGAGGCATGGGTGGGAAAAACACCATCTAGAAAGTTCTCCAACGTTACCAGCATCATTGTGGGCACAACTGGTATTTAGGGGTTTTTGTTCTAGCATGCAGGTGAGACACGTGCACAAAAGACGTTAGAAGTGTTTATTTGTAAGCCTTGTGATAGTAAAACACATTATACAGAGGGCATTCCCACCTATCCTCCTCGATTTGTTCGGAACCCCGTAAAGCTCCTGTGCGCAGCAGTATCTTCAAACCCGCTGTTAAGAGGCTCTCTGCTGGCTAGGCCCTTTTCTTCAACAGACAATTCCACCCCAATCCAAGTGGAAACCACTATTCCATTCACCTCACACCAGATCGAACCCCACTCGCGCATAGTGTGGACGACGGCTAATGAGCTCCTAAAATTCTACCGTGATATGTTTTTAATGCGGTGAATGGAGATCACGGTTGATTTGTAAAGAGAATCAGCCGTTTGCCACTTGTACGATGGGCAGGAAGCCATTTGCGCAGGTATGGAGGCCGCTATTACATGAATCGACTACATTAGTACGGGCTACAAAGATCAATTTTTGGGGGGGTGGGCGCGGCGAGACGCTTGTGGAGGTTTTTGCGGAATTGATGGGGAGAAAGGATGGCTACGGCCTGGCTTTTGCGCAAAAGTATGATAAGGCGGAAGCGGTTACCTTTACCATCTATGGAGATGGAGCTGCTAATCAGGGCCAACTCTTCGAGGTGCTCAATATTGCCGCCTTGTGGAATTTGCCTGCCCTTCTTGTTTGCGAGAACAATCACTCTAAGATCTCAAAATTAGATTCACATTGTTTTCTATCACTTTGTATTTGGAATGTTTTCCTCAAAGGGAGAGCTTCGACTTAGATGCCATCCATCATGTTCTTGTTTCCGAGCATAATCGTTGTAAGAGTTCAAAATTAGCTGTAGTGTATTCGTCTCTTTGAATTTGGTATTTAGTTTTTGTAGCGAACGTCTGCTTAGATGTCATCCATATGATACTTTTTGGGGGGTCCATTTAATGAGGTAAGTTGGAAACCTTGACAGAGTTGGGTGTTGTATTTTAATCTAGGTTCTACTTCGTAACCACAGTATATATTTACCTAAACAGAACTAAGATCTCAACGGCTTCAACGTGTCGCTGGCTACAATTGCTGGGTATTGGGATTCAAATGGATTCACACCTATTATTCTTAATAGCGGTCATAATATAAGGGCCTAGATCGACTATGATGGCGCTTCCCAACAACTGCACATACGCATCGTAGCAATTGGACAGCACAGAGCTCATGGATCTCGAATCAGGAACCATGGACAGCGCCAGGACGGGACACAGAGGTTTCGAAAAATTATGATGTCATGCGGAGGTTGTGAAATGATTTGACAGACAAACATCGACGTGTAAAATGGCAAGTAAAAATGAACGATTCAGATGACTTCAATGTCCGTCATTCTGTTTGCAGAATTTACAACCGTCAGATGAATTTTTTTTGCCTGAACGCGTTCATAGTGAAACGCCTACGGCGTAAATATAATGCTCTCGCCCTTTCATAAGACTCGAGGAAAAATCTCCGTTATAAATATGACGATCTCTTCGTGACGGATGAGGAGTAGGGTTTCATTATCATCAGCTTATAACTAAATTGGCCTGTGCGTAGCTATGATAATAGCTTTACCTTTTTGATTGCAAGGCAAGAGGAGGAGGATCTAGTGAGGCTATGACAGGGTTACTTTGCAGTATGAGGAGCGTTTGGCTTTGGAGGGCAGGCAAAATTAAGATCGGATGACGATTGTTTAATCTTGCCAGTCCCTCCAAAGCCTACACTCTTTGCTGCACAACCCCGTCCTTCTTTCACGGTGCTATGCTACTCTCCAAAACCATGTCAATACATGGTAAGATGTACCATTTAAAATTCAGTGTTGTTTTCGGCAATGGGTATGGCTTTTACTTTTGCGGGGCTTCTTTTTGGCTAACTTCATAATCTAATAGATGCTGTAATATAAGGGGTTTGAGATGTTGTTTGTAGGGTTTTTAGGTTTTTTTTTCTAGCTCCATGTAACACAGGTTTTTCGCAATGAGAATCTCTGGCAGTGTTTTGATTTTTGGTGTATTTATGTCAGATGTTAGTATTTGTATTCTTTTGGTGGAAAAATTATACGAACTTAGATCTAATTAGGATGCCTTGCCTTATTGCCGCGGGAGGGTTTGAATATTTATTAGGTTTGTAGAATGTAAGGTTGCACCGTAGCCACAGCTACGTTTAGCTTTCTTTCCTTCTTACCTACATATCTTGATAAGAGAGAGTTTTATGATTTATCTAGTGGTCCCATGAAAGGGGTCTCTTTCTGGCTGCAAAGAGAACCACCGGGTATTTCCGTCTAAGTACAAAACCCAGAAGCTACAAACACAGTTGCAGTAACATGGCTAAATAGGTATTAGGCGGGCTTCAAAGGGTTAGCCCTCCAACTCTAACAGCCTTCCGAATTTTGTGCTTCATTTTTTAAGCTCGTGATTCTTGTCTGTAGGTGGTAAGGTAGCAATAGTGGGAAGGCCAGACACCTTCATCGGATCAAATCTGTTACCGCTCATAAACATATTAAAAGAGAAAAATAAATAATTAAACAATTTTCGGAGGCTAAAGTAGTATAAATTCCTACCTCACCAAAATCCAACGAGATGGTTGAAATAGGGTTTTTAATAAACTTCCAAATCACTTTTACAGAAAATCAGCTTTATCGTTCATTGCTTAGCTATCCACGTTTTGTAGACGCCTTAAAGCCAATCCTTCTGAATATGAGCCCAAAGGAGGCTGACCAAATAAAAAAGACAAAAAGCTATAATCTTGTAAAATTCAAGCAAGAAGGGGCACATCTAGAAAGCAATCACATTAACCAAGGGTTGGCTGAACCCTAGTTCTGCCAACTTTTTGGGACTTTGCCATAATGCATCATATGGCCACTGAAGAAAAAAGCATTGTTATAATGATTTCCTTATAGCGCCCTTCCACAGATAGGCCACCTTTGGCCTGCCAGCACCATTTATTACTCAGGCTTTGAACATGTAAAGCATCACATCTCCATTTCAGTTTTCATGCACATGTTAGAAGGCAAACAATTCAACTTACGTAAAAATTGCCCATTAAGATTGCAAATAGTTAGATGGCCTTAAACCTCTGCCATGATGGATTTTTCTGGGGCCCCTCAAGCTCCTGCACACCAGCATCATGAATTTCCCAGAGAAGACGTCTTCGACTGAAAAATGGCAGTGCTTGGGAACTATATACTTAAGCCTAAAAGTCTAATAGTCTGTGTCTATCGCATAGGATATTGGAAAAGAAATGTCAAAAGTTTGTGAGGGTTGTAGTTGCAAGTTCCGAATTCAATGTTGCCACTCAAGCTTCCATATGTTTGCACCTTTTTGCAACCTACCTTTATCCTGCAATAATGGTGACCTTGTACGAACCAGGGTGACTGTAAAGTTTGTTTTTCCTTTCTTTTTTATATTTCTTTATAACAAACACTTTGGCTTTTCTGAGATTCTGAGCTCTTTGCAACCTTAAAAAAATTCAAAAACCATTGTAAGATCTTTAGATTTATTCATCACAGTCAACAACTGTAAACTTGATAGGAGGGCATTTCACGTGTGGCTTCATTACTGAGGCCATTGTATCAGCTCGGGATTGCTTCAATGGCCAACCAACCATTTTATCACTTGAATCAAAATTCCTAAATTGGTACATAGAATTCTGTTCCGCACCTTACACTTGTAAAATACTTATAATTATATGTTCCAAATGCACATAGCCTACTGGTTTTCCTAACGTAAAATTGTATTGTTGAATTAAAATGTTCAAATTAAGAAGTAGATATTGGTTCCCCCTGGGTCCTTCCCGGGTTCCCCAGAAATGATATTAGATAGTGATGCAAGCGTGAAATTAGAATTGATATTAGTAGTGTCATATGCAGTTGGAGTTTTTAGATTGAGATACTAAATTAGTTTTAAGTGGGTTTTGGTAAATTTTCATAGATAGTAATTTCTATGTTTTTAGTGTTTAAGTCGCTTTAAAAGCTTTGCATGAGAATGCAATTCTATTACCATTGTTGCCAAATCTGAAATTCAGATTTTTGTGATGAAAGATGTGACCTATATGGATGTATGATGTGATTGATGTAGAAGATGTTTATCTGTTTGTAAATCCAATTGTGTTGTTGAAAATTCTGTATTTGATGCAGCAGTCTATGTTTATTTGCATGTATTTTGTATTCCTCATTTGGTTTCAAAGTAAGAAGATCTAGGGAAGTGTTGAGGATAAAGACGTGTTCGTGTGACTTTGGGTTGTGCCGTTTGAAGATAAAATAAAGAAGCTGCAACAGGTGCTCTCTGTTAGAGAAAGGATTGCAAATCTTAAAAATGTTTGTTGTATGTTTGTGAAAAAAATTGTATGAAGAAGAAGTAGATCGGTGCAGATAAGATGTCCTTGGTTTGAGATAGAAATCCACAGAGAAAGGAAGCAGATTGGGAAGCCACCAATCAATTGCAGTATCAGGTAAAAATTAAACATTGATGGGGAAAATTGGTAAAAATGTGAAAAAAATGCAAAATTAATTTATGAGAAGGATGGTTTGGAGGAAGAAATGGCTGAAATTAAGAAATATTTTACAATTGATAGAAAATCTGAAAGACTTTGGAAAAGTAAGATCTGAGTATTTGTGCGACTTTCAGAATCCTGAGAAAGAATTGCACAATGTTAAAGTAAGAAACATAGAGTTGGAAGAAAAATAAAGATTGCTTGATGAAGTACAGAAAAAGAATAAAAACTTGGAAAACAAATACAAATGTTGGAGAAAAAGAATTGTGTTATTCTTTTGATCAAATTGTTGATTTGTGTGAGGTTTCTTTTGATAAAGAACATGAGGTTGAAGGTTTGAGTGTGTCTGAAACTATACATTTGCAGCTTGTGTTTTAAAAGCAAAGGAAGGTTTTAAAAAAATATTGGTTTGAAAACTATGAATAGAATGAGTTATGATGGAAGAGGACTAGGAAAGCATGGGCAAGGAATAAGAGAGCCCATTCAGCCAATTATGAAACCGAAGATTGAGGGTCTCAGATATAGTAAGAAAGATAGAACTGATGTTGTTAGTGTTTCAGGTTCATGCAAATCAGTTCAAAGAATGGGGTGTTTGCATTGTTACATGGAAGGACATAAAGCAAAGAAGTGTTGGGATCTTCACCCTTGTCCTATTTGTGGGTTGAAGAATCACTCTAAACAAACATGTTGGAATAGAGAGAGGAATAGAATAAAAATCGCATTCAGGGATGGATTGATGGATACAGATGGCAAAAAGTTACAAATACGTTCAAAAGATTGTATAAATCTAAATGTTCACAATTTGGTCATAGTTGTGTTAAATCCAAACTAATGAGAATTGGAATCAGATTGGAATTGGCTAGGCCGAATCGCGAATCGGCTATGAATCGGCAAATTTAAAAAACCCTAGATTTTAACAATTTAAAAAACTGCCGAGCCGATTCAACAGTTCATAAAAAAACGGCCAGAGTGAGTCGAATCGCCAAACCGGCAATTCTGGCGATTCACTGGCGATTCTCGTTTCTATGGTTAAATCAAGGTTTCCATGTTTGAGTCAAGTGGTTGATATTTGTTTGCTATGATTGACACATTGAATTGTCACGAGTTTTCTTTATGTTAGAGAAGGAAGGAAAAATCTTGTTATCTCTTGTGAAGGAGAGAGATGAGTGCTTAACTTCTATAAGAGTGTACCCTGTGAGTTTATAAGACTAGAGTGATGACAATACTACATAGTGAGTTGCAAAAGATTCAATTCATGAATATGCTTAGCATCAAGGGGAGTATGTCGGATAGTGATGCAAGTGTGTAACTAGAAATGATATTAGTAAAATATCAAATATGCAGTTGGTCTTTTTAGAAAGACACTCTAAAATAGTTTTAAGTGGTTTTGGTAATTTTTCATAGATATTAATTTCTATGTTTTTAGTGTTTAAGTTGCTTTAAAAGCTTTGCATGAGAATGCAAGTCTATCATCATTGTTGTTAAATCTGAAAGTCAGATTTGTGTCTTGAGAGAAGATAACACCTCTATATGGAGGCATGGTATATTTGATGTTGAATAAATAAAAGATGTTTGTTTGTTTCGTTGTTGCAAATTCTGTGTCTGATCTCGGAGTCTGTTTATTTGCATGTATTTTGTATTCTTGCCCACCCCCCAAAAAGAAAGAAAAGGAAAAAAAAACAGTTATTCAAGTTCAAAATAAAATTCAGTTGAATAAAATTCAGATTTTTTTAAATTAAACATGTTACAGATAAACATCTCTGCTACACAACAAACATCAAAGGCTTATATTTTATTGCTGCAAATAAATTGCGGCAGACAGATTTTGGCAGAGTACTACAGGCAGCTATAGGCAGTTTGGAATTATGCTATATGTAGCGACAAAATTTGCTGCAGAAACTCCTACAGGCAGATATTGTTCACAGTTCACACTATGTGTAGCTATGGAACTTGCTACAGGTAGCAATTGGCATATTTTGTTTCAGACATGTTTACGAGTCTCCTGTACTTTTCTTCCTCAGGAGCCTTCTGATCTTTTAAATTTTCAGGCCCTCTGCCCATTTTCCACTTGAAGAGTTCCCGGCGGTTTCCTCTTTCTATTTTCTCAACGAGCCTCCCTCTTCGCATAATTGCAAAATCGATTTAAATATTGGTTCCCCAACACTTCATTTCTTGTCATTCTGGTTCACTTTTTGCTTTCTTGTGAGGACTCCTTGTTTCTATTTGATGACTCTTCACTTTTCTTTGGTTTTTAGGAAATGCCTGCGTTGTCTCTGATTTAGTAGAGGTGAATGTAACTGATGTAACCTCTATTATACCCCACCAGTTATGAAGACCTTATTGCTTTTGATGGAGAAGAATATAACACTATTAAATTTTGCTTCTAATTTTGAATTTTAATTGTGTAATGACATATTGAGACTTGAGTATTTTCATTTTTTCAAGTTTTTTTGATGAGTTAATGTGGTACAGCAGGGCTAGAGCTGTATATTCATCTCAAAAAACTATGTATATTGCAAGCCCCTGTCTGGGCAGAGAGTCTTAGAGTTGAAATCCCTTTCATGGACCGAGCCATCCTTACAAAATTGGCTCATACAAACGAATAACAGACCAAATATAGACTCCACAATGCCACAATACTAAGCTATATTCAAATATAAACCCATCCCCAACATCTATATTGACACACCAAAATTGCAGCAAATACCCTCCCATCCAAAAGGGATAGGTTAGACTTCAAACATTACCCAGCCTTGACACCTTCCGTTTCATCCTCGACATCCTCTACCAGGGTAAATGCCCATTTGCTATCCCTGGCTGCCACCCCTTCACTGCAGCCCTTGAGGGAGTTAATTTGTGTATTGGTCCCACTACTCCTTGCCTCGACATCCATGCCCACATCCCAGACTACAAAGATTTGCAGCGGGTTGTCGTCATACTCCCTAAGCTTTGGGTTGTGTGTTTCCATCCAAAATTAAGCCTTGTCTAGGAATGACCCCCTTCTATGAAGATATCCCCTCATCCAGCCACACCACCGCTTCCGCACCAGCTTCAAGTGCCTCCACCATCTTCTCCAACTCCCTGACTTCCAGGACCATAGCCACATACATGGATGCTACCTTTGTATTGACGCGATAGTGTCCATTCCCTCACAATTAGTTATCCCCAACACCATTCACATGCAAAACCACCCTTGTCCATGACTTTAGGACGTCCATCAATCTCCTTTCTGAGATGCCTCTGAAAAATGCCATTTGCCTCTTCTTTGGCATTAGGAAGATACTGGTATCCATTCTTACCTACTGCATTGTTACAATGCAGCAAAAGCTATTTGCAACCAGTTTAAAAAGGCACCTTGAATGATATAGATTATTGCCCATCCTACTCTACCAACTCTGCAATGTTCCCACATGATTAGAGTTGTCCTGACCTGAAAGCTTACGCGTGTGAGGTGGCTAAGGGTGGGTGCGGTGGCACCGAAGAGTGTGCCAATCTTTCATAGAAGTGACTGCCTGGACCTCTGTTGTAAAATCAACCACATACCTGGCAATGTCATCCACGCAAACACTAATATACTTAAAACTTATATGATATATCCTTTAAATGAACAAATGCTTATATACTTAAAATTTATATAGGATTTCACTAATATGTTAGTACTTACAGTCTTGTCTTGCAGGTCTCCACCATCCAAAATAAGCTGGACTTGGGATTTAATTTTAAATACCAATCTTGGACACGTTGATATAATCGGAGATGCAGCCTCTAGCAAAGCCTAAACAATGGTACATGATGTTATAGCCCAAGTTGTTGGCTTCCATATCTCTGCACAATGTCCTGAATGGGTGATAGCATGTGCCAAGGCATATGACAAGCAAAGAGTGAAGGCTCTGACTCTTGAAGTGAGGGAATTTATGGACATAACACCAGCTAAAACCTTCCGTTTCCCGTATCATGTAGAGGTAGTTTATTTAACAATGGCTCAAGTAGTAGAATATTACAATCAACAACCAGTTAATTACTTAAGTGCAATTAAAAAATGTGGATGGTCACTCCTAGATAAACAATTGCAGAAGTCCGAAGACATAGGGGATGTGGTAACTCTTTTGAGCAGGATAATGGAACTTTCAGTTGCTGCAACTCTTGCTCCATGGATCTTATGATACATCACAATCATTCTTGAAGACAAGGAGATGGTACATTGGGTCTAGATAAGTAGTGAAAATATCCATCGGTAGTTTTCTTTTTACAACTCGGCAGAGACTTTCATGACATCATATTTGGTGTATTCTGTAACTAGAAATGCTATATACCTAGACTAAACAAGAAGAGACATAGTTTACAGAGCATTAGGAAAAATTGAAAGTCTATGATTGCTTTTCCCAACCAGCACAAAAGGACTCGATCCATTTCAAGAGGGTCAATGATGCATTCTTGACGAATATAGACTTTGTTAGGGTTTAGGCAGATACGAGCAATAAAAAATGTTAAGATAAAGCAGAAATTTAATGTGGTTCACCCAATATAGTTTTCCAAATTTACATAGATAGGGATGGAAAGATTTATAAGGATTTATAGGTGCCTCTTATAGTTGCCAAAGTAACCAACTTACAAGATCATACTCTTACAATTGACAAGGCAGCTATGTGAATCACATAAGGATCTAGGGGAGAAGCATAGGGGAGGGATCCAGTTCCCAATAATTATAGGCTCCTATGCAATGATGCATGCCCTCCTAGATTACCAAGTGCCAAAGGTTCGTATGTACAAGGGTCTTATTTACACTTTCATATAATGGGGACTAAATTTGATAGAAAGAAGCAGGAGCGGATATGAAGCATATATCTCTTCTTGAAGACTTCTTGGCAGATTGTGCTAATGATCAAGTAAGGAAGAGAAGATACCACAGGTTGACTGTTATTCAAATAAAAGCCTTTGGGATATCTCCAGTCCCATACCAACTATTGGACAATGGGAAAGTGCTCCAAGAAGCATATGACAAATACCAAGTCTACCAACAACCCATCCTACCTCTGAACTACGTTGGACAAGTTTATCCCTTAATGAGATATCCAAAAAGGTCTTATAGTACAACCATCTATGAGCAAAATGAAAAATAGAAAGACTAATTAGCGTCCATAGCAGTATTCTTCACATACAGAGAAGAAGAAAAGTAAAATCAGGAAAGGAAAAAGTAAGGTTGAAGCTCCTCCTCAATAACAAGTGGAAGAAAAGAGAAGTATAGAAAGGAACATGGTATACAAGTAGCCAAGGTGTCAAGAAGGTACAGAAGAGAAAAGTTGCAGAACTTAAAGAAGTAGAGGAAGACCTTCCCGTAAAAAGAAAGAAGAGAGTGAAACTCCTAACTCTTCACAGGCATTCTCTTTGGAGGCTTCAACTGAAGCTGCTTCTTTTATGCCGCATACAATATGTATATCCGCAAGTCATGCAAGCATCCAATGAAGTTAAATTGCTTGTTCTATGAGCCCATTCCCTTCCTTGCGCTCCTACCATCATTGTCTCTATGTTAACTCATTCACCATCATTCCACCTACTGCTACAACCCCATTCATTCCGTTCATTTGATTGATTTATAAGATAAAGAGCTACTATAGTCTATAACCCCAAAAATTCCTTCTCCATCACTAATAAGGTCAATCCAGTCCTCTTCTGAATCTCCATTGTCTTTGTCAATTATTGACAAAGTAATAGAAGAAATGGAAAAACAAGCTGAGAAAGAGCATTGGAGACTGAAGTCATTATCTGTCCAAGGAGATCATTACCAGTAGCAGCAGGGCAGGACACTAGTCAAGACACAATTTCCGGTAGGGCAAATTGAAGCACCTACTAGTCTAAAGGACAACAAGTAGAGGAAGTTGTGTGCCTGAGCAATAAGAAGATATATAGCTGATAAAGAATTAGAAGTTAAATAGGATTCACAATCCCCTCTGTTAGTACCTGAATCCTGCGTAGCCCAAGCTCCATGATAACACAAACAAATCAGCTATTGATCATAGAGGAGATGGCTAAAGGAGACAGCTTATGAAAGAGTTGTAGAGAGAAAAAGAATAACAAGAAGTTGCACTCCGACAAACTGTACAAATATCTCAATCCCCTCTACCACAACAAATGCAACTAGTTATACAATCTCCACCATTGCTTGGCTGACAAAATCAATGGCATAATAAATGATTGCGAAGAACTTGGTACAAATACCCAGAACTTCCAAGGATCGATGTAATGAGCCAGATAGATCGTTAGTTGCTCATAAAGGAGAACATATTAGTTGAGAAATTTTTCAACTAATTACCTCTGTGGGTAGAGATAATAATTAATATAGTTCAAGAACAATATGCTGGACAAGACACCCATAGAACTAATTGAGGCAAAGAAGGAAGCCCTGTACATCCAATGTAATATTTAGAAGCTCTTACAATACTTAACAGGGCAGTATATCAATCATGAATATCTAGTGTTAGATCCTAATACCCTAAAAGACCATTTGAAACATCTGCTTACTTCAAGCAGAAGTTGGTGGTAAGAGAGTGTGGAAGTGAGTAGGGCGGTTTTGGTATGGGAAAGAAATTGGGGAGGTGGGCCAGTATCTGAGACACACATTATTGACAGATATGTGGAGTAGGTCCTAGTTCTATCCTGTTCCGATGGGCCAAGTGATATAGAGTGGCGTGATTCGAAATATTGAGGATTTTCAGATTTCTAATATAATTCTTGTTCAGAAGCCATTTATATTAAATCATTTGCTTTTTGTTGTATAAAACACGTCCCTGAATTGTTTGTGCAATTGGTGTTTTGATGTTATCATCGTCATGCCGAAATATTTTGGGTAGCTAATTTTCTATATCCTCTAGTATTGTAAGTCAACAATTTCTGCACGTGATTTTTTTTCATATTTGAAAATAAATTTTAATGTTAATTTAAATATTATACATCTTAATTATCTAATAATGAATACTAATTTGACATTTCAGTCACGAAGTTAAATAGATAATTGTCATTATGATATTGGTGCTGGATACTTTGGTAGCTTAATAAATACCCGTTGTCGAGTATGGGATCAAGCTGTAATTGCCCGGTTTAGAGGTGTCCTAACTAAAGCTACTAATGAACGTGAAACAGATCCCAAGCTAAGAAAGGGAGGAGATGCTCGTATTGTAGTCAGGCCAAACTTTACCATTTCTTTAGAAGATAAATATGTCCAGTTTACATTTTGTTTATTATTACAAGTTAAAGGTGTTATTCTCCAACCGCACTCAGTCAATGCCACCATAGGAGGACGTTGCATATATAGATTACTGAATACAGTCTTTCCACTATCAAATTTTTCAGCAGGGGTAAGCTACCCATAAGGTAACAAGAATGTTTTAGACTATGGCAGACACATTGATCATACAGGATTTGAGATTAATCAAACTCAGCCTCAATTCCAAGAGTTACCAACCCCTAGTCAAAGATGGTTCTCTGATAGACCCAAGACCCAAGACCCAAAATAGGAGTTTATCTAGCAGATAACTCAAATCTATGCCTATTGAGATTTTATTTGAGCAACCGAAGGCCTCAACGAGTGGACGACCAAGTTTGTCCTCTAGATCATATTCATTATCAAGTAATTTTCCCAGCACATCAAATAAGCCATATATGTACTATAATCTTGAGGAAGAGTTAGGATCATCCAGTGGATTCACCATCTATAAACAGCCTTTAGTCAATCCCTATCCATCAAAAGCTTCTTTAGCTACATTGTCTGATCTGAGTATTAACCTTGAACTAATGGATTGATTAGTCGGACATGTCAGTGTGAAATTAGCCTTGACTCCTAAGGAAGAGGAGAATAAACCAGAAGGTAAAGGAACAAAACTCACTTAAATGGGAGAAAAATATGGTATGATAAAAGAAAGACTCCCAAGGGCACTAACAAAAAGAAAAGCATTTATAAGCTCGAAATGAAAGGGAAACAGCAAGAAGTTGTAGGCTATGAACCAGGTCATTGGCCAACACCTGAAACCTTTACAGTAGTAAAATCCTGATAAAGAATAGTGGGGTAAATATGAGGCCAGACTTCATGTTGACTTGGGTGAAAGACAAAAAAATTTAGAAGCCCAGAGGAATTGGATGGCGCAATGGATGATCTCTACCCAAGACTAAGTAGATGATATGACCATTGATATAAGAAAATGTTGGAAGCACATGTATAAATAACCAGGCTATATTGAATGTTGTTTCTTCACTACAAAGTAGCATAAGTTCTTCAGTTGCAAAACTAGAAAATCAAAACTACTTCCCTGATGAATGACATAGCTAGTGTGAGCTATCACGTCAGACAAAAACATCAAGGTGTTAAAACTATAACATCCTCACTCTCACACCAAAATGATTATTTGCAACATATCTATGAGAATCAAAAAAAACTTTGGGTCTTCAAGAAAGCAAAATGCGGAAGAACAAAAGGCTCTCATATATACCATAGCTAACAAACTAGAAAAGATCCGACTAGTCACAAAGAAAATCAAGAAACATCAAATTGGCCGAGAAAGTTCATCAAAGGAAGATAAAAACAAGAGCCACACTCTTGAAATAAAACCCAAAAAGGTAGTGATGCCAAGAATTTCAAAAAGGATGACAATTGGGAAAGAAGTTGCTGAATCTTCTTCTCGAAGGGCCAAACCGTTTGCTAAAATCATTATGCCTAAAATCAAAGAACACAGTCTAGTTGCGAAAGAAGAACTTAGGGACTGGCTTCAAGAGAAAAATATCGAAGAGGAGCAACCAAAACCTGTATACATGGATGAGCCTAGCTAGGTAAATAAAAAGTCAGAGGGTGAAACATCAAATGCAAATAGTTTTGAGATGATTGCTCTCAGTAATTCAAATTCAGATTTTTCTGTACATAATTCAGCAGATGATTTAGAAAAATTAGATCTAGATTTTACAAGATTTAACTAGTTATAGATCACTAAACCATGAGAATCTGTCAAGAAAGTTGAAATGGATGTAGAAATGAAGGATGCCCTAACAGAGAATTCTATACTTGAACAAATGAGGCCCTCCATTATTAATGCATACATCCTAAACATTAACAAAATTGTTGAACCATATGATGCTATGTGCACCTGGGTAGATACACTTGAGAATATGTTTGACAGAACCAGTGGTATCTGGAATGAACCTGCTAAAATCATTTATTGTGATATTGCTATCAGGATTCAACTTTGTAGTTTTTTGAGTCAAACTCATTGACCCATGATTCATGAGTAGTGGTTCAACATGAACCCATCTCTCATGAGAATGAATGGAACACTTAGCACTCATTGGATCTAGGTGATGCTCACAGAGGTGAAGCACCGGGACACAATCGATGAGCTTAAGGGGCTTTCTAATGAATGGTTCATAAGGCACAACACTTGGTGAAGGTTTTGTCCCGGTGCTTCACCTCTGTGAGCATCACCTAGATCCAATGAGTGCTAAGTGTTCCATTCATTCTCATGAGAGATGGGTTCGTGTTGAACCACTACTCATGAATCATGGGTCAATGAGTTTGACTCAAAAAACTACACAGTTGAATCCTAATAGCAATATCACAATTTGACTTGCTGTGGAAAATCTCTCCTACTTATCAAAATCCTTTATGTTAGATTATAAGAAACTGGTGGAACAACTTGCCAAATTCTGGATCCATAACTTCCCAAGATGGTATATGTAAGAAAGAAAGATATGGGAAAGCATGATACATTTGTTGAAAATTTTGAAAGCTTCAAGTTTTTGTTAATTGATCTTTTCTGTGGTGAAATTAATAATCAGGAATTAGAAGCAAACAAGATGTTGCAATCTATGAAGCTTAAGACTTTAGCCAAATTTCATGAGTACAATTTGGTATTTGAAAAATATATGATTGCAACAAACAAAATACATGATTTTACAACAAAACAATATTATCTGATCTCTCTTCCTTGTGGACTTGGGAAATGGGCAGAAGATTACATCACTAGAAAATAACATTTAACAGTAGCTCAATGCACGTTTGCAGAATTAAAAAGGTTTATTGGTTATAATCTAGAAAAATAATGTATGCTAGGAGCCGTGCAAGCCAACAAAGATGAGTATAACTACACTTGCAATTTGAGAGAATTTTGCAATAACCACCAATCAATCAATTAGTTGATTTTACATAGCTCAAACAATTAAGAAAAGATGTTGTGGAGGAGGAGGGAAGTGTGGATGCAAGAAATGTTTGCGACATTATCATGAGGGTGAATACACTTTCAAGAAGAGCAAACATGGTAAGTGTGGATCCAAAAAGAAATATAAGGTAATTCCATACATAAAGGGTAAGTTCTCAAAAGGAATAAAAAGTGTCCCAGAGGAATTACTGACTATGCAATGTTTGAAAGAGAAAACCATGGTTGGGACATTGTACATAGTAGTGACTATTATGATAATTTAGATAGTTTGTTCCTAATAAAGGATATATCGTTAGATTCAAGGATCAAAAGGATAAGTTGAGGAGACATGAACAAAGAGACTTATCATCCTCATCCTCATCCTCATCCTTTAAAGAAGATGACTATCTAGTTTTGTGATTAGAGCAAACCTAACTTGTTTGGAACAAGTGTAGACATTCAAACATTAGTCTAAGAGCATATTCCTAACATATAGAGAAATCTATTTGCTAAGTCATTTAGATAGAACCAAAATGGGAGCACCCTATTACCGTTTGATTTGTTCTTGATTTAGGGATGTGGGTGTGCTCTCAAAACACATGGAGCTTGTCCCTAATGCATATTAGGAATGATTGGGATAGATTAGGAACCATGAGAACCCCATAGTGGCACAAAATCAGGTATAGAACACCTATTTTGCCCCTAGAGTCTCAAAGAGCCTAATAGAGCTAAGATGCAAATTGATGCAAGAATGTTTAAGCTAGATTGATTTTATCCAAATGAAGATGTGATATGATGCTAAATGATTAGAAAAGCTTAACAAAGAACTAGATTCAATCCATTAAGCTATTCTAGGATAATATATGAAAGCACAAAATAGAGTTAATCTAACAATTTATGCTAAATGCTATGATGATCTAGATGTATTTTACCATTATACCAACGCATAAAGATGAAAACTAAGCTAATTGATTTGCTCTTGGAAGAGAGACTATTTATAGGTTTTTCCTAAGGGCTTGGGTTAGGAAGTGGAGTTAGGGTCAAAGGTAAGGTTTGGGGTAGAGTTTGAGGTAAGGTTTGGGGTAAGGTTAGATTGGCCTTGGTTAAGATTGCTCACACATGTGTGAGCAACAGTAGGGAAGTGTGCAAGAGGACCAAAGTGTAAGAGAAGACATGGGTCTTCACTTATGGCTTGTAAGAGCCTTAATGAGTGTGTAAGGCTCATTAATGAGGGGGGTTTGACCAAAAGTAAAAAATGACTAGTTTAGGCTAAGAAATGTAGGAATCACCTCTAAGTTGGTTTAGGAAGGGTTTATGAAAGTCTAGGAGAGTCTAGAAGATTCTAGTGTTTGAGGCTTTAAATAAATATAAAATTTATTTAAGGTTTGTGACAATATTTATCAATTAATGATTAATAAATAGGAGGAAAATCACTTAAATTTGATTTAAGTGGTTTTGGAAGGAATGTCTTAATTAAATATCTTTAATTAAAATAGGGGGAGGGATAATGACAATAAAAACTAACTAATTAATTAATTAATTAATTAATGATGATGTCATCAAGGATTTTTGAGAAATAAAATATTTTTATTTGTCAAAGACATTTTAGGTGTCTACATTTTGGCCCTCTTTGATGCGATGCTGCAAGTGGCGTGACGTCAAAGATAAGAAAATACGACGCCTCAAGCTAAAATTTAGAAGAATAAGGGGGTTGTGCCCCCTCGATAAAATAACACAGAGAAAACTTTGTGTAATTTTTCCGAAAAGAACACATAAGGGAAAAGAAGAGGAAGGAGGGGGAATAAATAGCCAAACTTCCAAGAGCAAAGATGCATGAATGCAATATGATATGAAATGCAGGATGAAGCTATATGCAAGATGCAAGATTAATCTATATGATGCTGGATGTGGGATTTAGGGAGTTCCATGCATTGGATATTTTTAAGAGCACAACCTAGTTTGATATAACAATGTTAGAGACTTGCCAAGGTTACAAAAGAACACAAGGCCTTGTCACTAGCATTGCATAGGATTGACACAAAAAATACGCAAAGGGTTGCCCCAACATCACACATGAAACCCGGAGGAGGCATGGTGGAAATGATGTTGGAGAAACCACAAACACATGAATGAATCATAGGCAGAAGCAAAAGATCAAAAGACCTTGCCCTAGATTGTCCTCATTTGTTGCGCACCATGATATAAAGGATTGTGGTGACTTTGAGTAGAGGACAACGAGAAGCCATAAAAGATTTAACAAGACGCAAAGGACAAAATCTAAGGTCAAAATGATAACTCCAAAAGACATCCTTTGCCAAGGAGAGAGATTGATGGTTGATTCATGGTGGGAAGATTTGGTCTGAACGTGAAGAAGGATACATCATCATGGACCTGGTGTGATTGGTGGAAGATTAGGTCAGAAAGGAGGAAGGATACATCCTCAAGGACCTAGTTTGATTGATTACGTTGGACAATACAGAAGGATACATCTGTGCGGACCCATGATTAGGCTTAGGCCGGACAATACAGAAGCATACATCTGTGTAGACCCATGTTGATGGGGAGAATGTTGTGTTGTTCGCTGGCAAATGATGAAGTTCAAAGATAGATACGGTGATCAAGGATAGTCGATAATTGATGTTGTTGAAGTGCAAGGCTGGGTGAGACAAGTTCAAATGATCAAATGCTATTGCATGACTGACGAGGATAAGTACAACAAGACGTGACAATATGTACAAAGGACAGGGAGACATGTACAAGAGAGCTCAAAAAATAAGCAAAGATCCAAAGGAACAAATGAAATAACAAGTATCTCACAAAACCTTTTTCCATAGGTAGGATGAAGGAGGATGACTGATTTGCCGAGGATTGATTGTGGAGGATGGTGGATGATTACCAAGTGTCAAGGATCAGTTGCTGCCTCCTGATGTGGGATTAGATAGGATATGATCAGATTTGTCAACCTAAGATAGACTGATGATCTTCAGAGGATGAGATTCTTGCCAGCGGATGCCAATCTCTTGCTCGAGATGATAAGGCCTACAAAGACAAGTACAAGATTTGCTAGACAATGCACTGTCAAAGGTTAGTGCTGGGATTGATTCTGATTTAGGATAAGGATTGAGAAACTCAAAAGATATGACATGAAGTGGATGGTGGATAACCAAATAAGGATTCCCATGACAAGAGATAGGTAAGACACTTGAACCTCAAATGGACCAAGGGATGATTGTTGAGGCGCTTAGTTGGAGAGGTCACGATGATGCAAGGGCTTATCTGACGCAGATGATGGCACCTAAAGACACATATGTACAAATGAGCTTAGGTGAAGACACGACTGACACTATGGTACAAGACTTAGGATAGGATGTACAAGGGATCTGGGGATGAAGACAAAGTTGCAAAGATATGCAAGATGATGCCCCAGTTGGGTTGAAAAGCCAAGACAGATTGATGGAAGATGGGTTGATGATGGATGATGTGTACTGAAATGACACGGATTTGGGAAGGACACATCCCAATGATGATGATTGGATTGAGATCAAGACCTGCAACAAGACTAAGGATTCAATTGGATCGGTTGGCTTGATCTTGGATGTTGGATTTTGGATAGCTAGAGGATGTGGATAGGATTATCAGATGTTGGAAGATTACTGGGAGAATTAAGATATGGATGAATGACATTGGATTGCATGGGGGTAGCCTGTAACTAGATACCAATGACAAGGGAAGATACCAGGTGATGGAAAGATGAAGGAAACACTGAGAGGTGTGGATGAAGGAACTACCGAGGATTGGATTGGAGGAATGCTGAGGATTTGGATGGAGGAATTGTTGAGGGATGTTGATGGAGGAACTATTGAGAGATTGGATTGGTAGAGGGAATGCTGGGAGATGGAAGATAAGGATTTGGATAAAGTCTCCAAGGAATATGTCACCAAGGAATGAGATGCCCCTGCTTAGGATAGCTCATGCATTCAGAGGCATTTGGCGGGGGAAGATAATATGACAAAAGGATGAGTAAGGTAGATGGAAGCTTGGATAGTTGGTGGATAGAGGATAGGTGGGTGGAAAGTGTGATGGATGCCGAAAAGGTGCCCAAAAGAATGTATGCCTGGTGGTCTATGTTTTGTTTATCAAGATCCAAAGGAAGATGAAGTGAGAGACAAATGGGATGGAGGAGATGCTGGATAAGATGTGATAGAAGAGAATTGCCCCCAATTGCAGAAAGGAACTGGGGGGATTACGCATGATGCCTGTTTTCCAGGTTTTCATCATGGTACTTTTCTACAATGCTTGAATTGCCAAGTTTTCACCATCAGACAAATATTTTTCTCTTTTCTTTTTTTCTTTTTTGATTTTTTTTTAATTTGCTATTGACTTTTTGCTGATCTTCTGATTTTTTGTTGACCTTCTAATTTGTCGGGATGTTGGTACCACTTTATTGGGATGGGGGGATTATGCAAAATCATGGATGGGATGGGGTAGATGGGAGATATGGTGGTAGGAAGTGTTTGGATGGAAAGTGATCATGATAGGGGGATGTTGTTAGGATCAACATTGGCACATGTTGTGAAGAAGGTGGATGAAGTTGATGGTAAGTGGATGGTAGATGTGGATAGGATGGAGGATTTTTGCTAGGAGATCTTGGGACATAAGGATCCAAGATGGATTTTGGAGATGGAGAAGAGGAATGAGTAGTTGATGGATTAGCAACTTTGGATTCCATTGTGGATATTTCTTTTAGATGTTTTGCATCTTTTTGCTTCGGGATCCACATAGTCTTTGTTTTTTCTTTGGTGGGCCTTTGTAGCCATTGGGATGTAGTGGATTTTGCATTTTCTTTGCTGGGCCTTTGTGGCCATTGGGATGCAGTGGATTTTGTGTTTGCTTTGCTAGACCTTTGTGGCCATTGGGATGCATTGGATTTCACTTTTTCTTTGATGGGCCTTTGTGGCCATTGGGATTATGTCGATCCTTTGATTGGATTTTTCTTTGCTTGAGCATGTCGTTTAGAGTGGACATGACAATCTTTGGATCTTTGTGGATATTTCCCTTTATGCATTTTTGAGTTGGCATCCAAATTGCGAGGAGCATTGGAAGGAATATGAGGAGTTGTGTGGGATGGAGGAAACATGGATGGAGAGATGAAAGGAAATTGGCAGATAGGAGATGTGGGAATGTGCCTTTGTTGATCTTGACTAGGGATGTTTGGATTTTGGATTAAGGACTGAGTAGGGTAAGATGGGGGATGATATTTTGGGATGTAGGGCCCCAAAATGGATTCGGTATGTGAAGGATATGCAATGGAAAATTTTGGGACATAGGGTCCCAAAATGGATTTGGAGGATGAAGGAGGAATGTGATAGGTTGGAAAGATGGAGGAGGAGGAATGACATTGTAAGTTTTGGAGGAATGATGGGAAGATGTGATGGTGGATCTAGTTGGATGCTTGAATTTGGCTTTAGCTGTACCAACATTTTTGGAGGAAGTGTCTTCTTTGGATGTGTGACCAAAACCACATGATTTTGGATATTTCTTGTCATGAATGGGCTCCATATATTCCTTGTTCTTGGGTGCCTAGGCCTTTTCCTTGATAATTCCATTTCTTGAGCATTTTATCCAAACAAGAATATTTCTGACTTGAAGAATAAAATAAACATCCAATTTTAGGTTCCATGGTGGAAGATATGAAACTAATTTCTTCTGCTTTAAGTGGGCTTTCCTTGATAAATGTAAGTGGACCAAGAGGATAAAGTGATGGAAGTGGGATAGTTTGGATTGGAGGATCCTCAAGTGGAGAGGATGGGATCTAGACTGGGATTGGAGGATGGTGATGGATCTTGAGATGGAGGAATTGGGATTGTAGGATCTTGGATTGGGGGTGATGGAAGCAACGGATCATGCAATAGAGCAAGTGAAGGGGTAAGATCTCGATTTAAGTCAATGTATATTTCAACATGCTTTTGGACAAGATCTGAGCTGGATTGGATTGGTGTGGATAGAGTGCTGGAGGATGTATGGATGGTCTCTTCAGAAGGAGTGGATGGAAGGATGGGAGAATCTACAATTGTGATGGCAGGAAGAAGGGTGAACTCATGAGGCTCATCGGACGTGTTTTGGATAATGCAAGAAAAAGAAGACATGGATGGGGATTGGAGGGAGTCCACAGATGGAAGGGACTCAATGATGCTAGGAGATGGAAGAGGATCCATAGATGGGATATATGGAAGAAGGATAATGAATGGGAGTGATGGAGGAGAAATGATGGATGTAGGAGATGGATGGGGATCATCACTGATGGCTTCACATGAAGGATTGAGATGGCATGACTCTTCAGCTTTAGGAAAGGGATTTGTTGTTGGCTTCCTTGTGAAAATCCTTGGAGGTTTTTGTGACGGTGAAAGTTTAGAATGTGGAGGAGATGGGGAGCTAGCATAGTCCACACATGAAGGTGGGGTGGAAGATTGTGAACTTTCTTGAGGGGACGATGGTGCCGAAGAGGAATTAGAGGATATCATGACTAGATAGTTCACATAGGTAGGTTTAGAGGTATCTTATGAACTTGATTGACTAACTGATGGGGCTAGGATGATGGATCGAGGTATAGGATATGAAGTGGATTGAGAGATGCATTCTTCTTTTGGGAGGGGATTTGTGGCAATGTTGTTTGGAATAGGAGATTGTGGGTTGAGATAGGATATAGTGGATGGTGATTTGAGATAGGATGGAGGATTGGGGTAATGGATTGGAAGACTAGGATTTTGGATTTGAAAATGACTTGGAGGATAAGGACACAATGGAGGTTTTGGATAGGGATGTAGCTAGTAGGGTTGATGTGAAAGGATGGTGTTTGAGATACAACCATAGAAGGAGATGGAGGTAGGAAGGATGCATATAGAGGATATGTAGGTTCAAGATAGGAAGAAGGTGTGGATGAATAGGATAATGAATTTCCCTTGCCAAAGCCATGATAGGGAGCACCAGTGGATATGTATGAAGGCATGACAAGATAGTTTGGAGGAATAATTGGATGCTGGAAGATGCTTGGACCAAGCTTGCTAAGACTTTCAAAGTATGCATCATGATCCACAAGATCCTCATCATCATGATTGCTAAGGTTTTCAAAGTACTTATCATGATCAACAAGACTTTCATCATCATCGAGATAGGGTGGAAAATGAGAAGAGACAAACCAACCAGACTCATCATAATAGCTTTGAGACATGCTGACTTGCAAATGAGTTGGATAGGGATGAAGGATGAAGATGGATCAGAAGACTAAGGCTTGGGATTTGGTTTAGGATGATTGAGAAGCTCAGACTGGGATTGGATTTGGCTCAAGATAGGATGAAAGATTGACTCTAGAGGAAGACAGATAGGGGATGGGCGATGACCAAGATGATTCTGCTAACCTAGGATATGGGGAGGACAAGACTGGATGTAAGATGTCTGGAAGACCATGATTAGGAGACTAGGATGACAAGATTCTACAAGTTTGGATGACTTCTAGATTTTGATTTGATGTATAGAACTCTTTGTTTGTGTATGTTTCAATAGATGTTTTGCACTGAGTTTGAAACTTCAAAAAACACATTAAGCAGAACTACCTAGAAGACAGGTTAGTATCAAAATCTTTTCCCACAACTTGATATCCCAAAAAGGAATACATATGGTGAGTGTCTTAAGGTGATCTAGGAAACCACTTGGATTGATCCTTGCACAAAGACTTTGATACCTTCAGGAGTAGATCGAGAAGCCTCTGATTAACAGGTATCTGATTTGGTCCATGGTGTCCTCTCAATCGGTTTGTATGCATGTGACTCACTTAAGAGCCTAGTTGACCATGCTGAAATAGTAGGGATATTCACCTATCTCAGGATACCATCAACACACGTCGCCCAAGCTTGAGGGGATGAAGTGAGAGTTTTCTCAACGCTTTATTTCTATACTAGTTGGGGAAGTACTGGTTTGAAGTTGGTCTCCAAAGAGGAAACACTTTTCTCTCTGGACATGGTTCGCTAGAAGACAAATGAACTTGTCCAAGTTCAAGTGTTTTACGTCACTTAGATTTAAAGGATATGCTGAAATGGGAAACTCCTAGATGCACATCATGAAGATTCTTTCCCAATTTTGATTAAGTGATTGAACTTGAAAGCTTTTGAAAACACATGTTTATGAGTTTGATTTGTTCGTTCCTTGAAGACATAAAAGCTTTTGAAAGAGATTTGCAATTTTGTTTTACCTTTTCACTCAAGATTTGTGTTTTGAAGTTTGGAATGAAATAGAGTGCTTTGTTTTCACTTTAAGGCATTCAAGAATGACTTGTGCTTTCTTTTGAAAGGAAATAATTCTTTGCACTTTGGTTCACCCTATTAGTCTCACTCAAGATTTTGGTGTTCCTAGAGTTCAATTTTAGCCCAAAAGAGAAGTTCCTAGATTTTGGTTTTATGCATGAAAACTTGGAAAAATTTCAAAATTTTCAACAAGACATTAGTTTTCATCAAGATCAAAGCTTTATGACTGATTTAGGAACCTTTAGAAAATATTAGGACTCTTTTTAGGAAAGACTAGGAAAGATTTGCAGATTTTGTTCCTAGTTTGCATGAGATTTGAAAGACACTCTAAGATAATGCAAATGAAGTCCACTTTAGCTAAGACCAATGATTCAAGATTTATTTTAGAATGTTTAGAATGATTTAGAATTGATTTAGAAACCAAATAGAAATGACAATGCAAATTTGTAGTTCTTTTTAAGCTTCCAAAACTTGAAATATTCCTAGCTTGCATAAATGACCCTTAAAACCCTAGATTTGCATTAATAAGGTTCTGTTTAGCCAAATGAAAGTCATTAGAGTTGAGTTTTATTTATTTAGGACCAAATAGGAATGTTTAGGATTGATTAGGAACAAAATATGAAAGAATAGGAAAGATTTGCACATTAGTCCCTTAAGGAAACTAAAAAACGACTAGAAGTTCATTTTAAGCCTAAAAATGAAGTGTTTTTGGTTCCTAATCACTCAAGAAAGTTAGTGATATTTAAGGCCTTAGTGATTTGGTGAGAACTTTTCGTCCATGAAGTACCTTCAAGAGTATGATGCTATAAATTACAAGGTTGAAGCCTAGGGTCACTAGGATCCCCAAAAAGGCCCAAAAAACCAATAAAAACCAAGTTTAGGACCTCAAATGAGCTCCTTCCTCCCATACGACAATTGGGGCCAGTAATTTCTTCAAATTACAATTTCATATGACACTTCACAAGCCCATATGACAATTGCATGATTCCCATATGACTTTTGAGCCAAAAAGTGCAAAAAATAGCTTTAAAATGCAAGAAAATTGGCCCATACGACAATTGCATGATGGGGATAAATTTTCGTATGATATATGGGTGCTACCCATATGAAAATTTGTCAAATTGATCAATAGACATATGACATTGCAACAAAATCCATCCGAGAGGCGTTAAAAACTGAGTTTTTGACCAAAAAACCCTAAAAAAGGCAGTTTTGAAGGCTTGTGGGGTCCCACCAAGTGTGCCAAAATGTGATCAGAGAAAACCTAACCTATTCAGAACAAGCGTAGACATTCAAACATTAGTCTAAGAGCATATTACTAACATATAGAGAAATCTATTTGCTAAGTCATTCATATAGAACCAAAACGGGAGCACCATGTCACCGTTTGATTTGTTCTTGATTTAGGGATGTGGGTGTAGTCTCAAAACACATGGAGCTTGTCCCTAATGCATATTAGGACTGATTGAGATAGATTAGGAACCATGAGAACCCCATAGTGGCACAAAATTGGGTATAGAACACCTATTTTTCCCCTAGAGCCTCAAAGAGCCTAATAGAGCTAAGATGCAGATTGATGTAAGAATGCTTAAGCTAGATTGATTTTATCCAAATGAAGATGTGATATGATGCTAAAATTATTAGAAAATCTTAACAAAAAACTAGATTCAATCCATTAAGCTATTCTGGGATGATCTATGAAAGCACAAAATAGAGTTAATCTAACAATTTATGCTAAATGTTATGATGATCTAGATGTATTTTACCATTATAAAAATGCATAAAGATAAAAACTAAGCTAATTGATTTGTTTTTGGAAGAGAGACTATTTATAGGTTTTTCCTAAGGGCTTGGATTAGGAAGTGGAGTTAGGGTCAGAGGTAAGGTTTGTGGTAGAGTCTGAGGTAAGGTTTGGGGTAAGGTTAGATTGGCCTTGGTTAAGGGTTCTCACACATGTGTGAGCAACACTAGGGAAGTGTGCAAGGGGACCAAAGTGTAAGAGAAGACATGAGTCTTCACTTATGACTTGTAAGAGCCTTAATGAGTGTGTAAGGCTCATTAATGAGGGGGATTTGACCAAAAGTCAAAGAGGACTAGTTTAGGCTAAGAAATGTAGGAATTACCTCCTAAGTTGGTTTAGGAAGGTTTTAGGAAAGTTTAGGAAAGTCTAGGAGAGTGTAGAAGATTCTAGGGTTTGAGGCTTTACATAAATATAAAATTTATTTAAGGTTTGTGACAATATTTGTCAATTAATGATTAATAAATAGGAGGAAAATCACTTAAATTTGATTTAAGTGGTTTTGGAAGGGATGTCATAATTAAATGTCTTTAATTAAAATAGGGGGAGGGATAATGACAATAAAAATTAATTAATTAATTAATTAATGATGATGTCATCAGGGATTTTTGAGAAATAAAATATTTTTATTTGTCCAAGATATTTTAGGTGTCTACAAGTTTCTTTGATTAAAAACACCTTGAAAGATATAGAGACAAAGCTTTAGATAGAGAGATCCAAAGATCCTTATAGAACCTTGGGAACTAAAGAAGAAAGAAAGGTAGCAGTACAAGAGCACTCTGCTATATTAAAGAAACTTGAGGCAAGAAAAGCTGAGCTCATGAAACAACTTAGAAAGTTTGAACACTCAAACCATGGCTACAAGATCTTGCCATGGGAAAAACAAAAATCTTCTTTTCCCAGACATACTTCTAAACATCTCAAGGGTACATATATTGATATTATTATTTTTTATTAAGGAAAAAATAGGTTTTAAGAGGACTCGAAACCCATTACAAAAGGATAACTAAAGATATAACATTAAAGCCCACTCAAAATAGAAAGTTGCAAAAAAGGCTAGCAAGCAGCATCACCCACAACAAGGACCTGTCAAGATTTACCTTTAGCACCTTCCTTGTGGGATTGAAGATTCATGTCAAAAGAGGGCAAATGCGTCTTAGATTTCTTTCCTTTCACAATAATCAAACCCTCTTCAACCTTTGTGGTAGCATCTTGCCACACCTGTAAATCTAGAGCAGGAGCCTCACCAATCTGAGAAAGAAGATCGATAGCACCTATCAAATTAGAGACAACAACAACGACGACAACCATAGAATCGCCAGGAAAGAAAATCTTAGAATTATCAGAGGACAAATACACCAAAGGTCTATCATCGCAACTAGCCAAAGGAACACATTGGGAATTAGCGTCCAAAGCCACCCCACAAGTAGAAAGGGGCACACTAGCCTCAACAAGACCACCACCTGAAATCCTGGGAGACTACAACCCAACCTTAACAACCAAACCAGTGAAAATTAGAATAGTCGAAGAAGAAACCACAACATCTCGTGCCACCGCTTGACAGGCACTCCTTTGACTTCTAGAGTTCTTCTCGACCATGTAGTGCTGATTTAAAGCACCATTCCACCATGAGGCTGGTGAAGCCTTCTCAAACCCACAATGCTCAGCCACATGACCAATTTTGAAACATCTTCTACACTTGAAGAGAATCCCTTCATAGTCCAAAGATTGAACCCAACTACCCTTAGAAGATTTGATTAAGATTTTAGCAGGCAACCTTTTTGACATGTTTAAGTCAACCAAAATATGAGCATAGGTGGAGTGAAGAATGTCAAATGATTCTTCATCCACCAACAGAAAATCACCCAAAGAATTATCCACTTCCTCAAAATGAGATTCAACCTACAGATGAAGGGGAAGACAAGGAAATCAAACCCAAATCAGAAGCTTATCAAACATTTCAGAAGAGGGATAGAAATCTAAATGCCAGGGTTTAACCATTAACAAGAAGTTGTAGTCCTTCTAACTAAAATAATTATCATACAATATTTTCTTTCTATCCTCAATATTCTCAAAATTTGCAACAAAAAAGCCTTTAGCCATGGGGTAAATATGAACTTTACCAAAAAGAAGAGACTCCCAAAAATGAGAAATCCACTCACGTAGTTGAGGTAGGCTGGGGAAAAACCCCAAAAATGAAAGATAACACCATGAGAGAAAAAAAATACACATTATGTTCTATTTCCTCCTTAATCATGTCATTCAACTCCACAAAGATAGCACATGAAACAAGGATAAACTTCTAATAGCAGGTCGTTTCATTAACATTTGCTTAAAACCAAAAGAGAGAACACCCAATGTCATCGTGACATCCTTAATAGAAGCCCTAGTAGTCAGCTCCCCAAGCCCGAAAGAAGACCCAACATGAGTAGACATCTATGCAGGGTTGAGACAGATCACCTAGAACTAAGTGACAGACCACTAGAAGCCAACATAGGGAATTTTGAAAAGCGTGGGTGGGAAGCACTGAACACCATGAGCATAGTTATAAATGTCTGATATTGTTGTTATTGTTTTTGATTGAGGTAAATACGGGTTTTGAAGGGACCCCAAAACCCTGAACAAAGTGGTCACAAAAGATATTCAAAGTAACCCTCTAAATGGAACAGAACAAGACCAAGGCAATGGTTTTACAATAGGCACCCACAACCTAGATTAAGCAATGCATGAAACAACTTTCATGCAAACCCAAGCTAAAGAAAACTCCAAAACTAGGATTTTCCTTTAGCACCCTTCTGATGGGAATGAAGAGTCATATCAAAAGAGGAGGACTTAATTTTTTTTTCCTTTTATAGTAATCTAGCCCTATTCAACTCTTGTCACCTCAACCTGCCAGTGCAAAGGATCATTAGCCAAACCAAAGAGAACATGGCTCCCAACATAGGTAGCCAAAATACTAGTAGAACTTGCAAGAGAAGTGTCTACAAAACTACCAGTAGCCACAACCCCTGCAACACTAGGAGAGACCAAAGGTGCAACCGCCCCCACCAAACCAGGTGATGAAGCAACCAAAGAGGCACAAATAGGAGGGCACATAAGAGCCACATCCAATCTAGCAGAAGGAGGGGGGACCTGTGCAACCATTTAGGAGATTTTTTTGGGTGAAACAGGCTTCTTCTCCACCAAATAGTGTTAAGAAAACACACCATTCCACCAAGATGCAATAGATTTATTTTTACCCAATCCACACTGAGCAGCCATGTGCCTAGTTTTAAAACATCTCTTGCATCTGAAGGGAATCCCTTCATAATCCAAAATCTGAGTCTAGCTTCCGTTAGAGGAGTTGATCACTATCTCCGCAAGAAGGCCCTTAGAAGGATCAATATCCACAATAATACGAGCATATGTACAATGGAAAATGTCAAAAGAATCACTATCCACAATCAAAAAATCCCCAAGAGAATTACCAATCCCCTAAAAAAGAGAGTCGATCCATAAATGTAGAGGAAGATAAGGAAGACAAACCCAAATAGGAAATCTGATGAAAGAATCTGAAATAGGGTTAAAATTGATATGCTAAGGCTTAACCATGAGCATAAAATGATCCTCTCAATTGAAAAAATGATCGCACAAAAAATTATTCATGTTTGAAACATCTTCGAACTTTGCAATAAAATACCCCTTAGCCAAGGGAAAGACGTGCACCGTATCCACGAGGATAGGCTCCTAGTGACAAGATATCCATTCATGAAGCTTTAGAAGACTAGGCCAAAAACCTCTAAACCCACAAATCAAGGCATGGGAAGAAAAAATAGAAATGTTGTGATCTATTTCCTCCTCCACATCTAGATCCACCACAAAGGAGATATGATTAGATACATGAACATTCCCATGATCAACCCCCAGCATAGACAAAGATGCATCCCTAGAAGAAGAAGAGGGCTCATCAAACACCACATGAGGGCCCTTAACCCCGCCCACACCCACAAACGTAGAGGCTGAAACAAACAAAGAGGCAACTTCTGCACTCCCAACAGAGGCACCTGGAACAACATAGGTAATGGGAGGAGCTGAGGAAGGAGACTTGGAAGAAGACTCAACAAGCGCAACCCCCACACCAATAGAGAGAAGGCCGCTAAAGGGAAAAGGCTTCCAAAGACCATCAGAAGGAGAGCCTTCGGTAGGAGCAGGGGAAACCCTAAATGCAACAGGAGACAACACGACAAGAGATATCAATGCTATTGTTGTTTTTAAGAAGATAGATCTTTTATTTGATGATATTGATAATCTTACTAGATTGGTCTAAACCCAATAGAAAGAGACAAGAAATATTTCCACCATAGTAGGGGAGATTAAAGATATTTTATTTAAAGAAAACCAAGAGCACCATGAGTTAGAATCTAAGAGAAGCTCAAAAATAGAAAAGGAAGAAAGTAGTAGTAGAAATAGTAATAGTCTAATCGGGAAATCAAGGGATAAATCTTTGCTCCTTGTTACTAGAAAATCATGGTAACTATATGAGGGTAAAGTAATTCTCCCATTAAATGCATTTGTAGATATAGGGTCAGCCAGATCACTAGCAAAAACAAATGTCATACCTACAAAACTCCGGAAGCTAAGATTTGATATACCAAATACCTGTCATTGATGGAGAAAAGATTAATATGGGCATGTGTGCACTGGATGTACTAACGCAAGGGTAGAGGCACACCCTAACCAGATCCACCTTGCAGAGATCACACGCGGAAGAAACAACACACAACATCAAGAGAGAGAATGCAAAAACTTTCATATATTTATCTCAATTGATTCATACATGTCGGGCTATAAGGCCTTCCTAGTTTAGGCCAGATATTACAATCAAGTACAGAAGTCCTCCTCCAACATGCGAGGATCTACCAATAATCTCTAATCTTATATTTTCTATCTTCTAATTGACTTACTCCTAAAACTCTAACCAAATAACTACATTTATACAAGAGGCTACTAAATCAAGTCAGCCTTTAGATCCACCATCAATAGAAGGAACAACTAGATCTAGGTCCACACACTTCCCATTGATAAATACCATCATTAAATCTGCAACTAAAATTAATTGCAAGAGTTGGCCTCAACAGGAATCCAAAATAAACAACTCAGTAAGCAAGGATAACCGAGTGCTAGACAAGCATCACCGAGCGCTAGGGAAATAACCAAATGCTAGAGAGATAAATGACCAACATCGATGAACAAAGGAAATCGAGCAACACCGAACCAACTTGGTCAAAGAAGAAACCGGGCAACACAGAGAAAACACAAACATATTTTTGGTGACATAGGATTGCCAAGGACCCAAGATGCTCTTGCATCAGACACCTGGGGTTATTTGAGAATGATTCTCTAAATCATGAAACATGTATGATCCGAGCTGCATCCAACTCAGATTGTGAAATCCATGCACTGTCTTCAATCGATCTATTCTTCAACTTTACCAGATATTCCATATATTGTTTTCCTCTTGTACTTCTACCAATTCCTTGCTCCAAAATATGCTCAACTTCTTCTGTTTGTTTCTTAGGATAATCCATCGGTACTTTCATTTCTTCATTTGACTCATGATACTCATATAAATCAATAATGTTGAATATAGGTGATATATCCATATCATCAGGTAACTCAATCTCATATGCATTTCCACTGTCAAATTTCCTCAGTATCTTGCAAGTTCCAAACTTCTTCATTTTCAGCTTCCCATATGTTCCAATAGGAAATTGACCTTTCTTCAAATGAACCATTACTTCATCACCGACTGCTAAAGTCTCATGTCTTCCTAATCTATCAACTCTTTCTTTGTATTTCTGATTCCTTTTCTCCAACTTATGTTTTACATCTTCATGCAATGTCTTCATGTACTCAGAAAACTTTACTCCTTTAGCACTTCTCTTTCTTTCATCAACAATGTCTCTCAAATCTGATATACCTCTCAGTTGTATGCCATTTACAATATCAAAAGGTGTTATTCTAGTACTCCTATTCACTGAATTATTGTATGCAAACTCTGCTTGTGCCAACACAAAATCCCAATTACTTGGTGTGTCTCCAACTAAGCATCTCAAAAGATTACCCAAACTTCTATTCACAACTTCTATTTTTCCATTAGTCTGTGGGTGAAATGTAGAACTATATTTCAACTCGGTGCCAAAATTTCTCCAAAGGGTCTTCCAAAAGTATCCAACAAATTTACTGTCTCGATCAGAGATAATACTCCTTGGTAATCCATGCAATCTGACAATTTCCTTAAAGAAAAGATCTGCTATATGTACTACATCTGATGTCTTTCTAAAAGGTATAAAATGTGTCATCTTAGAAAATCTATCCACAACAACAAATATGGAATCATTACCTCTTACTGTCCTCGGTAAGCCAAGAACAAAATCCATACTGATGTCAATGCAAGGTTTCTCAGGAATAGAAATCGGTGTATACAATCCAGTATTCTAACTTACTCCTTTTGCAACTTGATAAATTCCACAACTTTTCACAAATTCTGAACATCTTTATACAACTGTGGCCAAAAGTATTTCTCCTTAAGCAAATTCAATGTCTTGTCAACACCAAAATGTCCAGCCAAACCACTACTTGTTTTTCTTTTATTAAATTAGTTATCATTGGTCCTCCTGGTATACACAACTGAATACCTTGAAACATCATACCTTCTTGAATGAAATATTCTTCGCATTTAGTACTCGGTTGATCTTGAAAAGGCGCTATGCACTTTCTCCTTGGCTCATAAAAATGAGGATCAAATTCATAAGAATCTCTCATGTCATCAAAGCCAATAACTTCAATTTTTATCTCAGTCATCAAAGATCTCCTTCTACTCAATGCATCAGTAACTCAGTTAGTGACTCCACTTTTATGCTTTATCACAAATGTATAACTCTGCAAATACTCAACCCATTTCATATGTCTTGGATTCAACTTATTCTGACTACCAAAATACTGTAAAGCCTTATGTTCGGTATACAACACAAATTCATTCGATATCAAATAATGTCTCCATTCTTCAGTGCTTGAATAATAGCATAGAATTCTTAATCATACACAGAATATTTTATTTTTGCATCATTCAACTTTTCACTAAAGAAACAAACAGGTTTACCTTCTTGACTCAACACAGCTCCTATTGCACTTCCACTTGCATCACATTCCACTTGAAATACCTTATTTAGGCAATGCCAAAACAACCAATTCAACAACCTTCTGCTTCTGAGTCTCAAAACATTTATCAACTCCATGTGTCCACTTGAATTCTCTTTTATCTCATCTCATAGTCTCAGTCATAGCATTACAAATTGAATTGAAATTCCTAATGAACTTTTGGTAAAAAATTACCAAACCATGAAATGATCTTACCTCACTAGCATTCTTAGGTGTAGGCCAATTCAAAATAGCTTCAACCTTTTTAGGATCCATTTTAAAACCATCAATTGAAATCACAAATCCCAAATACACAATCTCGCCTTTCATGAATGAACACTTTTTCAGCTTTATCAGCAACTTTTCTTCTTTCAACCTCTGTAATACTTGTTTAACATGCAACAAATGTTCTTCTATAGTCTTACTGAATATCAGAATATCATCAAAATATACAATCACAAACTTACTCTAGAATTTCTTCAAAACTTCATTCATCAACCTCATAAAAGTACTCGGTGCATTAGTTAAACCAAAAGGCATAACCAACCACTCATACAAACCTTCTTTTGTCTTGAAAGCAGTCTTCCACTCATCACCTTCTCTGATTCTGATACGATGATACCCACTTTTCAAATCAATTTTGGTAAAATACTTTTCTCCAGTCAAACTGTCCATTATGTCATCCATTCTCGATATAAGAAACCTATATTTCACTGTTATCTTGTTGATTTCTCTAGAGTTAGTACACATTCGCCATTCTCCATTCTTCTTAGGTGCCAATACAACAGGTAGTACACAAGGGCTCAGACTTTCTCTGATCAAACCTTTCTGCAATAATTATAGAATCTGTTGGTTTAATTCCTGATTCTCGGTAGGTGTCAACTGATGTGGTGCCTTATTTGGTAAACTAGCTCTAGGGATTATATCTATACAATGATCAATTCTTCTCTTCGGTGGCAAACCATCCAGTACATTATCAAAAATAATTTCACTGTACTCGATGAGTAACTTATCAATCTCCTCCAGAACACTATCCTCTATTTTCTTACTCAATTTGTTAAGAATCACAGCAAAACATACATCATTCTTCTTCAAATCCTTAACAAAAATTTTTCCTTCCATCAAGCAAACTTTCACAGATGTGCAAACATTACTAATAGGTTCTTCAATCAAAGGTAACAAGATCTGTCTTCTCCCATCAGCCCAAATAGTATATTTTTGTAATCTCCCATCATATATAGCATGTCTATCATATTGCCAAGGTCTACCCAACAAAATATGACAACAATCCATAGGCATGATATCACATAACACCTTATCATAGTACTTTCCAATTTTCAAATTCACATAACATTGTTCACTTACCAAGAGTTTATGCTCATCTTTGATCCATGAAATTTGATAGGGCTTTGGATGTTCCAACCTTTTCAACTGTAACTTTGTGACCATTTTCTCAAATGCCAGATTCTCTGAGTTACCACTATCAATGATTACCTTCCAAATTTAATCAAAACTCTACATTTGGTCTTAAACAAACTTTTCCTTATCGGATCTCCCTTATTACTTTCACTCCAAAGTGCTCTCCTTACCATCAAGTTATTTTCCTTCTCAGGTTCATTCGATGACTGTTCTTGCACCAAAGCATTCCTACTGTTACGAACCTTCTTACTTGCATGTGTACACTCAAATGATCTATGTCCTTCTCCACAATTGTAACAAGTTCCTCGAAAACCACCTCTATTATAACCACCTTGGTAGTTACTGCCTCTACCTCTAGATGAAATTTCACCTTTCCACTCGGTCTTTCCTTTATCCAAATTTGTCTTTTCAGGTTCAGATCTACTATTTTCACCATAAGATCTACCTCTTCCTCTAGGGAATCTACCACCTCTACCTCTTTGTCTTTTCTCATATCACTGGTTCAATTTCTCCTCATCTTTCAATGCAAATTGAGAAGCCTCTTTAATGTTCTCCAATTTGACCAAACTGATTTCTTCTTGGATGGAAACTCTCAAACCATTCAGGTATCTAGCAATTCTTTCCACATCATCTTCATCATGTCCAGATCTGATATCTAATCTATAGAATTCCTCAGTATATTCTTTTACCGAGCTATCTTTCTTCCTCAAACTTTGCATTCGCCTAACTAGGTTAATCTGATAATCACAAGGTAAGAACTTTCATTTCAATTTATTTACCATTTTATTCCATACCTTGATTTTGTCTTTTCCTTCCTCTTTCTATCCAACTGCAGATGTTCCCACCACAAGGACGCATGACTCTCCAACTTTGTGCTTGCAATTTTCACCTTCATTTCCTTGGGTACATTTTCATACTCAAAGTACTTCTCCATCTCGGTGATCTAGTCCAACAATTCATCAGAATCTGATTTTCCACTATACTCAGGAGGATTAAAGTGTGGTGTAGACTTTAGATTTGTCAAAGGTTTTAACAATCTTTCCTCACCTTGATCCATCACTGGTGCAGGTTCTACATCACCTTGTTCTTCCTCAATTTCATAATCACTAACATCTTCAAGATATATTCTTGTTCTCTAGGCTATTTCAACAACTTCTAATCTAGCAACAAGTTGTCTCAACATGTCTACCAATCCTGGATCCACATCTCTCCTCCCATGAACCTCAAAACCTAGTTCTAGATCTAACCTCAATTCTGATACCACCTAACATAAGGGTAGAGGAGGAGAGGGGCCAGAGGCACACCCTAACCAGATCCACCTTGCAGAGATCACAGGCAGAAGCAACAACACACAACAGTGAGAGAGAGAATGTAGAAACTTTCATATGTTTATCTCAATTAATTCATACATGTCGGGCTATAAGGCCTTCCCGATTTGGTCAACATATTACAATCAAGTACAAAAGTCCTCCAACATGCGAGGATCTACCAATAATCTCGAATATTCTATCTTTTATCTTCTAATTAACTTACTCCTAAAACTCTAACCAAACAACTACATTTATACAAGAGGCTACTTAATCAAGTCGGTTTTCAGATCCACTATCAACGGAAGGAACAACTAGATCTAGGTCCACACACTTCCCAATGATATATACGATCATTAAATCCATGACCAAAATTAATTGCAAGAGTCGGTCTCAATAGGAATCCAAAATAAACAACTCGGTAAGCAAGGATAACTGAGTGCTAGACAACCATCACCAAGCACTAGGGAAATAACCGAGCACCAGAGGGATAACTGACCAACACCAGTGAACAAAGGAAACTGAGAAACACAGAACCAACTTGATCAAAGAAGGAACTGAGCAACATAGAGAAAACACAAACATCTTTTTAGTGACACGGGATTGCCGAGGACCCAAGATGCTCTTGCATCATGTACATGTTGAAATAATGGGTAAAATATTTGTTATTGATTTCATAGAATACAACGAATTAGACAATGATGTTCCTACTTGGCTATCTTTTTCTTACTATCAACCACTTCAATTCTGGAAACACAAAATATCTCTCAGACATGATGGTTAGATTCATATTCCAACTATCAAAATTGTCCATCACAAACTTGATTAGCAATATAAAAAGGAAAAGAGAGAATCTGTAATAGAAATATCCAAAGCACCATTAGAATTATTTGATGAAATCAAGAACAAATTCGAAAATGAATGTTGTAGTTTAAACAATAATAGTTCTAGTCCTAGGATCACAAAGAATGTGAGATATAGATTAGACCAGAATGTCACTGTGTTATTTCTCATGAACCAGCACATTTGATGAGCCCTACAAAAGTTAACAAAATGGCCGGCCACCTCCAAGAGTTATTAGATGGTCACTTTATTAGACCTAGCAAGAGCTCCTTCTCTTGCCTTGGATTTCTAGTCAATAAGCAACCTAAGAAGAAGAGAGATAAACACTGATTTTGGATCAATTATAAACCTTTTAATGACATCATCCTTCCATTTAATTATCCAATTCCATTTAGTGGTGATTTTATTAGGTGAGTTTCTAACAAAAAGGTTTTCTCCTAGTTTAACTGCAAGTCAAGATTTTGGCAGATGAAAGGAAAAGAAATAGATAGATACAAAACAATATTCTCAGTCCCACAAGGACTTTATGAATGAAATGTTATGCCTTTTTGTCTCTGCACAATGCTATCTTATTTCCAAATAAGAATGGACTAGACATTAAGGTATTTAATAGACTTTTGTGTTGTCTATATTAATGATATCATTGTTTTCTTAGATTCAATAGTTAAACACTTGCAACATATGGAGGAACTCTTTGTAGCAATTAAAAAATATGAAATTTGTGTATCAGTCAAAAAGATGGTAATTGGTAAAGATCAAATTGATTTCCTTGGTTTGCATTTAAAAAAAGGTTAGATTTAGTTACAACCCCATATTCTACAGAGTACATGAGTTTCCTAATATACTTAAGACAAAAAATAAATTCAAAGATTTTTGGGTTGTTTAAATTATGTTTCACCATTTTACAAGGGCCTTGCAGAAGATAGGAAAGCAATCCCCGAACATTCGAAGGATAACAAAAAGGGATGTTCAACAAAGACAATTGAAGATGTATAAAGAAAAAAATCCAAATGTCAACATTTTCCTTCCTTACAAATTCCAGCTCCTAAATTACCATTAATATTGTACATTAATGCTTTTGACATGACTTGGTCTGCTATGTTAATCCATGAAGAAGATGGAAAAATAAATATATACATATACTGTATTTTTTTAAAAGGGATACTGGCGATGAAGAAAGGTATTAAAAAATTTAAAATCTTCCTCAAGCTAGTGAAATTTATAGTTAGAATAGATAGTCAGGCCATGAGGAGCTGATTGAAAAGAAATAGAACAAAGATATAACACAAGGAAGAATTGCGTGCAGGTATTTTGATTTTCTTAGTTATGATTTTGATATTGAATGGATTAACGGGGAAAATAATCCTTTAGCTAATGCTCTCACCAAAGAATTGACAGGATCTATTTATAATGAAGAAATTATCTTTTGGGAACCTGATTGGTTTTGAGCACATGGTATTGCAATCCTTATCAGACCTGATAATGGTACGAGTCTACAATTTTTACCCATTCATATTGTGGAACGAATAGTTGAAGCATATATTTTGGAGAAATTGTTGTTTCAGGTAAAATCAATCATTGCTTATCATCACCGTCAGGAGTTTATGGATGATGAAGAAGAAAGAGATATTTTAGAATTCCTTGGATTAGAAGATGTTCTTGTTTAACATTGGTGTATCCATTATGGAACTATTCATCTGCACAAAAAATGTCTCTTTGGAATGAATTGGTCCAAAAGGAACCAAAAAAATCTACTGAAAAATTCAAGAAATTTGGCTTCATCTCCCGCATAAGTTTTGACTTGGATACAATAGAACAATATGTTGATCTGGTAGGATCAACATTAAAGGAAGACATGAAAAAATTTATTATTTTACTACATCCAAGATTATGGAGAACATTGGTTGAATTTATGATTCAGTATTTGATACACTATCCAAATGTTGTGTATGACTTTCCCATAATAGAATTGTATCCACTAATAGGTAGAACTCCTAAACCATCATTTTGCCAAAGGTTGATTAACATGATACATGTGAATGACTATAATAAAAATGTTGAAAAATCAAAGGTAGTTGTTCATATTTCAGAAGATATTTCTCAACCAATGAATACACCTATCAGTATTGTCAAAGCTTGTACTGATCAAACTTCCTTCCAAACTCCCAATAAACCAATCATAACTATGAAAGGAAAACCACAAAGTCCTTTGGATTTTGTTAATAACTATCAAGTAGTTGTTCCAAAGTATCACACAACAAACAATATGCAACCCAATAATCCGATTATGTCGAATCCTCTTCCTGCCTCTCAACCCGTTCTTTCTCCAACACTTCATTTACCTCAACATCTTGGAAAAGAAAATGATTTAGTTGAACAATTATCAAGATATCTCTTTTGGAACTTATTCAAACTTCCCCTACTTATCATGAAGCCTTAAAACAAGCATTAACCTTGACTTATTTGTTCCATCTCTTGAGAAGACCAATATTGCTTCTTTATTGGACAGTGTGAATGCAATTAATACTCAAGTTAAGATTGTATTTAATCAAGATGAGTTTTCTTCTAAGGAGATTTAGGATCAACATGATTCCCTTATGGTTGTTGTCCTTATCAATGATAATCTTATTCAAAGAACTTTAATTGATAATGGATGTGGTCTTAATGTTTTTAGAATTGATTTGTTGCATAAGATAAACATGGACACTTCTTTAATCAAACTTGATTTTATTCATATTCATGGCTTTGAAAGTTTGGTTAAACAAACTATGGGTATTATTACCTTTCCTATTAAAGTGGGTCCAGTTACACGTCCTACTCCTATTCATGTCATGCCTAACTTTCTTACTTATAATCTCCTCTTGGGTAGACCATGGTTACATATTATGCAAGTTGTACCTTCAACATTCCATCAAAAAGTGAAATTTATTTATAATAACACCATGTATACCCTTGTTACTAATGATTCAACAAGAGAAAATTCCCTCCACTCAAGATTCCCCTTCTTTTGAGAGTATCCTTCTAGATGACGATTGGAGATCTTTAGATTTTACACCCCCCTTTATTGGAGAGTATAATATTTCTTCAACCAAATCTAAGTAAAGTGAGACTCTTTATGACTCTAAGAAACCTTCATCTCTTCCAGAACAACTTCAACTTCCAATGAATCTACTGAGACCTTAGCAAACCAAGATTGTTATGACATAGAAACCTATGAGGCTATGTTATCTCTTTTAGATATGGCTTCTTGTTATGGTCCTGGGTACCATCTATTAACTAAACATGGTTTTGGTGGTAATAGATATAGTGTTCATGAACAAGGAATTCAAGTACCTCTAGGAAATTATGGTAATGAACATTCATTTGGCCTTGGATATAACGCTCTTAAACCATTCAAGAAGTCTCAAAAACCTTCTCTTAATGTGAATGTTATCTTTTCTTCTGAATCTCTTTCTCTTGTTAATCCGCATCTTATAGACGTTGATTCTCCCGATACTGTACTTCCTCTTGATACTTTTGGTCCAGACAACTCTTGGGCTAAGTTCCTAGGAGCTTATGATCATCTTCCTTGCTATCATAACAATCATGGTTTTCCTTATTGTTTAAATAAATAAGCTTACTTTGGTAAAGACACTAATGAAGAGAAGATGCATGAGTTTCCTTTGGCTATTGATGTCCCTCAATAGAGTAAACTCTTGATAACTAATATCATCGATGTGCAGATGGATCCTTACAAAAAAGATAAGGTTATAAAAATAAAAAAAGGTCCAGATAAGGAGTAATAACAAGAACTTTATGCTCTTCTCCTTGAATATATAGATATATTTGTTTGGACATACTTTGATAACCTTGGAATAGATTCTAAAATTGTGACTTGTAGCATTGTCTTAATGCCTAATGCTAAACCTATTATTAAAAAAGATGAGAAAGATAAATCCTAAAATTTCTTTACTTGTTAAGTCTAAAATTGAAAAGCTTCTTGATGGTGGGTTTATTCGTCCTATTGTTTATTCTCCTTGGATTTGAAACATTGTGCCTATGTCTAAGAGAGAGAATAAAATTTGAATGTGTACTTATTTTTGAGATCTTAATAAGGCATCTTTGAAAGATGATTTTCATCTTCCAAACATTGATATGATTTTTGACTCTACAACTAGACATGATTTACTATCTTTCATGGATGGTTTTTCTAGATTTAATCAAATTTTTATTCCTTAAGATCAATACAAAATTATCTTCATTACACCTTGAAAAAATTTCTATTAGGTTTTCATGCCTTTCAAATTAAATAATGCTAGTGATACCTACCAATGTGGTATGACACTTATCTTTCATGATTACATACATAATATCTTAGAAGACTATGTTGATGACATTTTGGCTAAGCCTATTTTTCACAAGGATCATGTTAATGTTCTTTGGAAAATCTTTGAGTGGATATGTAAGTACAACATGTGTTTGAATGCCCAAAAGTGTGTCTTTAGAGTAGATGGTGGGAAACTCTTGGGGTTCATTATCTCAAATAGATGTATCAAAGTAGATACAAGTAAGATTGATTCTATCATTAATATGCCACTGCTTTGAATTATCTCACAAGTTAGCACTTTACAAGGAATAATTTAAGCTATTCGTAGGTTTCTGTCATAGTTTGCAGATCAAACAATATCTTTCACTTCATTATTAAAGAAGGATAACACTTTTCTATGGAACAATGCTTGTGGACAATCTTTTGAAGAGTTGAAACAATATCTTGCCAATCCTCCTATTTTACAACCAGCTATTCTCAATCAACCATTTCTCCTTTATACTTCCACTTCTCATGATCTTATAGTCATATTGCCTCAACATGATAAAGATGGAAAAGAATGACCTATTTATTATATAATTCATACTCAACTTGATTATGAGGCACAATATACTCTATTGTTGGGAGTGGTAAATTTTATGTTTTTATAGCCTGGGGTAAAACCTTATGTTCTTTAAGAATGTTGTGAAAGGAGGAAATGACCATAGGGATTTTGCTGGCTTCATTCAACTAGGGAAAATACTTACAATTGGAGATATTTGAAGATCTTGATGAGGTCATAGATAGATATGTAGATCCACTCATTAGAAATTTGAAGGCAATCTTTGATTACAAGAAATCCTAAAACCCTTCAAAAACCCTTTCATTTGGGCCCTTAAACCCTAAACCCTAAAAGATAAAGCATGGTTCACTTTTGTTCTAATTTCAAATTGACAGTTTGAGGTCAATTTTTGGTCACTTAAGTTTTTTATCAAACCCTTTAATTCGATTAGTGACCAACCTCTTTACTAGCTTTCCTGGTTTCTCTAGTCATGGTTTTTCCATTTTACATGTTATCAAATACCATGATATTATTGGTGATAAGAATAGAGGTGTTCTAACAAGAGGAAGAATTTCTAGAGAAGAAACATGTTTGATATCTGAATTTGAGCCTAAAGATGTAAATGAAGCATATAATGATGAAAGTTGGGTGAAAGTAATGAAAAAAGAGCTTTATTAGATTGAGAAAAATCAGACATGGGTTCTTGTTTTCATGCCTTTGGACAAGCATGTGATCGAAACTAAATGAATATGTAGAAATAAGCTAAATGAAGATAGTAAGGTGGTTCTGAACAAAGCAAGGATGGTTCACAAAGGGTATTCCCAAATGGAAGGCATAGGATTTACAGAGACCTTTTCTCCCGTAGCTAGACTTGAAGCTATTAAATTACTTCTTGCATATGAAACTTACAGAAAATTTAAAGTATTTGGATGTTAAGTTGGCATTCTTGAATGGTGATTTAGAGTAAGATGTTTACATTGAGAATCCTGATGGATTTCCACTAGCCAAAGAAGGAGATATTGTTTTTAAATTGAAGAAAACACTGTATGGATTGAAGCAATCCCTTAGAGCCTGGTATGCTAGATTAGACAAATATTTGACAAAGATTAGAATCAGAAAAGGTACTGCAGATAGTAATTTATATTTCAAAATAGTTGATGATAATATCTTTATTATTGAAGTCTTTGTTGATGATATCATATTTGGTGGTAATGATGAGATGAGTAGAGGATTGGCTGATGAAATGCAAAAAGAAGTTGAGATGTCTATGATAGTTGAGATGAAATTCTTTCTTTGATTGCAAATTACAGAGTTGGATAAATGAATTTTTATTACACAATCCAAGTATGTCAGAGAATTGTTGAAGAAATTTTATATGGAAGATTTAAAACTGGTAGGGACTCTTATGGTTACTAGTTTTAAATTGACCAAGGATGATGATTCCTCTTGTGCAAATCAAACATGATATAGATCAATGATTGGAGGATTGCATTATCTAACTCATACTAGATCATACATATCAAATGTAGTTGGAATTGTTGCAAGATTTCAAGTAGAACCAAAGGAATTACACATGGTTGTTGTCAAAAGAATTTTCAAATACTTAAAGGGTATAGTTGACTATGGATTATGGTATGGAAAAGATAATGATTTTACCTTAAGTGCATATAATGATGTTGATTGGGTAGGAAACATGGATGAAAGGAAAAATACAAGTGGAGTGAATTCTTTTTGGATAAGAAACTAATCTCTTGGACTAGTATGAAAAAATATTATATCTCTCAATCTACTACTAAAGTTGAGTATGTTGTTGCTATTTTAAATTGTAATCAAGCTATCTGGATGAAGAAAATGTTGAAGGATTTAAGGATAAACATTGATGAACTTGTTTTTATTTACTGTGATAACTCTAGTGCCATCAATATTTCAAATAATCCAGTGCAACATTCACAGACAAAGCATATTTTTATTAAGTGTCATTTCTTGAGGGATAAGGTTAGTGAAAAAGAAGTAAAATTGGAGTATGTGTCTACTAAGGAACAAGTTGTTGATATCTTTATAAAGCCTTTTCCAAAGGATAATTTTGAGTATCTCAGAGATAAGATTGGGGTTTTTGCCCCTCTGGATTAAAGCTAATGATGTTATGGATGACATCAACCGAAAAATCTATCAGAATATTTTTCTCTCTAGATTGATGAGTTTGGGGACTTCTCCCTAGGGGGAGCAGTGTTGTGATAGGTTGATGATAAATCGTTATCTATTATGCCTTTTGAGGTGAGTTCACTTCTTTTTTATGTCTTTGGCCCTTTTCCAGTGATGTCAAAGGGGGAGTAATTGTGCGAAAATAGAGAAAATTAGATTGTGCTAAGGAGAGTTTATGTTGAGAGGTTTGAAGATGGATATTCAGAGTGATCAAGTGGATATATTTTAGAGTTGCCAGGTGGATATATTTTAGAGTGATCGGGTGGATATATTTCAAAGTGACCAGATGGATATATTGATGTCTTTATGCATTGATCAGTTTTTTACTTCATATGTTGTCATCAATGCCAAAGGGGGAGATTGTTGGAAGATTGTTGAGCATGTCAGAGATTGTTGATTAGACCTTGTTTATGTGTGCTGACATTAATGTTTTTTCATTGATGTCAACATACTCTTTCTATTGCAGATAGTGTGTTCAATATGTTCAATAGAGAAGATTTTAGTTGTTCAGGTGCTATGGTGAAGATCTTTTGTTGCAATCCTAGATGGTGTTTGATATATTTTGTAGTTGATGCATGTCTGACCATAGAGGTTAATATTATGATTTGAGTAAGTTATGAATGATTTATCACGTACCAATATTTCATTGTTCTTGTGTTCTGAGGTCAAGTTTTTGTTTCGATAAGAATTGGTATGGTTGATTCAGTTGATGCGAAGGTTTGATGGTATTCTTAGATCGTGTTATGACCATTTTGGATGATTTGCATTGATCACATTTGGTGATTGGCTATCATGTTTGTGTTTCTTCATTTAGGTCCTATCTGACTTGGTGAAGTAACATGTTGCAACTCTGTGTGTAGATTTGGAAAAGATATGTGTGTAATCACCCTAAATTGGGTTGTCAGAACCAAAGGCCCTATTTTCCCTAATTTAGAATAATCTCCTAATTATGTTAATTCGATCATGATTATTATCATAATTCATCAAAATCAATAAAATTCCCAAATTAAGCATTCCACCATAGTGGTGGGGACTCCATGTCCACCACCATAGTTTATTTTATTATGGTGGAGATTCCACTTCCTCTTGGTGGATAATACACTTCATAATGGTGGGGAATCCATGTCCTCCACCTTGATTATTTTATTATGGTGGAGAATCCACTTCATAATGGTGGGGACTCCATGCCCTCCACCATGATTATTTTATTATGGTGGAGAATCCACTTCATAATGGTGGGGACTCCATGCCCTCAACCATGATTATTTTATTATGGTGAAGAATCCACTTCCTCTTGGTGGGGACACCTTGTCCACCACTTCCTCTTTGATTATCAATAAAATTCCCAAATCAAACATTTAAGCACCATCAATTGATTAAAAAATCATGATAATTATCTTTAGCCTAATTAATTAATCAAACCCACCTAAATACATGGTTAAAGTAATTAATTAAAATAAATAAATAAAAAGTCATAAAATACATGTCACCTCTCAAGGGATAATTAACACAAATCCAACCAATGAGAGGTTAATCACATGGATCAGCTCACATGGATCAAAGGAGGATGAATCTCAACCACTTCTCCCAAATTGAATTTGAACCGTCAAATTCACTAAGGTTTCTATAAAAGAAGGATTTCAAAGCTCACAAAGGACATAGTTAATTGCATTCATATTCTTATGCTTATACTGTCATTTAGTTAATTGCATTCATATTCTTATGCTTATACTGTCATTTTGATTTCATAGTTTAATTGTTATCTCACACTTCATTTCAATAGCTTATAATTGGTAATGAATCTTGATAGCTTAGTTTGATTTTTAAATTTATTAGATTAAGTGCATTGAATCTCTCATTCTAGTAGTGTATTGTCACTATTTAGAGTCTAAATCTAAGAGCACCATAGACTTCAAATACACTCTTGCTAGTTAGAGAGCAATAAGACAAATTTTATAGTTTCCTTGATTTCCTATTTTCTTAAGAAACTAACAATCTAATGTCTTATTGAAGTGTTGTGTTGTAGGAAAAAAAGTACCACAACTAACACACCACAGTGTGTTCGAGGATGAATAATTGAGTCCTATCTAAGTCTTGGCTGAATTGATTTGGATCACATTGTATTTTGAGTATAATATTTGTATCATTTGTTCTTATAGGTCTTAGTTGACCTTGTTGTTATTCATTATAATGTGTATAAATGAGAAATCATCTTGTGATTGTGATATGAATGAGACATGGAAAAGAAAAAAAGAGAATGTTTATATTCTGCAACTGAGGCAAAGTTTGTACTTCATTGGAAGTGTATTGGCATAGCAGATGTTGTAAGTCAATTCTCTTGTTCTCAACAATTTGTCCACTCTTATGAATTGCAATTAGTGATTGATTAGTGAACCCAACTGAGGGCCAAATCATTGTATTATGAGCAGTGAGCTATAGGCAGTAGGCTTGTGAATGCATGTACATTCCCTTTTGTTTTCATTTTCTCTTAATTGGGTAGTACTTTTAATAGAGTACATCTATCTAGCTGGTTTGAATCCCATCGAGGTTTCCCCTTAACCAAGTTTCCTCAAGAACAAATTTGGTGTTGTGTATTGTATTGTGGATATTGCATTACTATTTATAATTTAGATCTTTAACTGGTTAAGTGGTAGTACACAACTGCTTCACCCCTCCTCTCACTTGTGCTTGCCTCCTTTTGGGCCTAACATTTGGTTCCTAAAGAGAAGCTCTACCAGATTTTTTGGGAAGATCTACACTAGTGCTTCATCTCATTTGCATCTCTTTAACTATATGTTTATTATCTAGTTACTTTGTACATCCATTATTAAGTATCTCATCACATTGTCTTATCAAGGTAGCAAGGGCTTTCCTCCCTGAAACAAGGTTCATTTTTACTACCCATCTGATCTCTATATAATAAGGAATTTCTTCCATCAAGTGAGGCTTGTTCTTATTGCATGCTTTTGTGTAATATGGGTTCTCTTCCACTAAGCGTAGAGTTATTTCTATTAATTGTCTCCATTTTAGTTCATTATCTACATACCTATCTAGTTGTCTATGGAGGTGGGAATAACAAAATAGGATTTTGACTGAAGAAAGCCTCTTTATGACCACACAAATTTTCTAATTTCTTTGTATGTAGGTGGTGTACAAGTACTTGAATCTCGAACTTGGAGTTCAATTAACTTGATATCTAGCTTCTCTTATTTTTGTTACCTGGGACTCCAACATGACACACAAACATCCATGCCTTTTGTTATCATCCAAGGTTGAGAGCTTCAAACTTATCTGGTACAATCCTCAGTGTATTTTTAGTTTTAGAAGTTAAAATATTCATACATGCTATAATAAATATCTTATTATCATTTTTTGCATTCTATTGTATTACTTTAATACAAGTTCATTTCTTTTGATTTAGTTAGAGTTACTTTATCTAGTTCAAGTTAAATTTTGAGTAGTTTAGAAAACTTAAGTTCTTCCCTATAGATTCACACATCCTTATCATTGAGGTAGCATGAAGGAGATTTTCTCTTACAAAAGGTGGAAAATCCTTTATTTTTGGTGAACCTGGCATGAATGTCGATATGTTAGATCTCTTCCTTCAAGGGTTTGATGCATTCAACAAGGCATTCTCTAAAGATGACTTTGACATTTTAGATGATGCCTTGGATGATTTCTTGGGTATGTCTTATTACTATTCCAAGTCCACCAAATGCCTTTTGTGTATGACGACTTCTTCCATGGATCCTAGTGAGGATGTGAATGCCATCATAGTCTTTGTGGTACCTTCTAAACCAAAGATATTGGTCATTTGCATGACTATCGCTAGTCCATCCCCTGAGAAGATGAAGTCCAAACATGAGGTATTATGGGGGAGTAGTTCTTTGAACCTCTTTTTTGAGTTTTCTCAATATAGGAATGAGTCATATAATATTGTTTCTCATACCTATAACACTCAAAAGAACAAGGATAACCTCAAAAAACCCGTTGTAGTCTTACCACCTCCTCAACCTAAGATTCCTCAAGCTCATAAGCCTACTTCCACGAAAACCAACAATTATAATCTTATTGAGAAAATTTGTGTTACTCCCGCTAAGATCTCACTTTGGGATTTTCTTCAAATAGCTCTAGTTTATCAAGGGATGCTTCAAGATGCTCTTCAAAAGATCTTTCTTTCTTTCTCAACAAGAATTGTAGATGTGAATCCCTTAATGGTCCATATTCATGTAGATACATCAAATATATGTTCTATCTACATGAAATTCTACCTCTGGAGAAAAGGAATCTTGTAGATCCTTTGATGATCATGGTATTTTTGAATAGTGTAGGAATAAGATGAACTATCATTGACTTTAGATCAACACTCAACATATGCAGTTTAGACTTACTTAAGAAGATTAAAGTGGATAAGAATTCATTAGAGACATCTTCCTTTTTCATTAGAGGGTTTGACAACACAAGAAAAACCATTGTGAGTAAAATTATTCTACCCTTGAAGGTTGGGTCCATAGTCATTCGTACCTTGGTTTATGTGATGCTAGGACCTCTTCCCTACAACATTCTATTGGGAAGACCATGACTACATGTCTTAGGTGCAGTCTCATCTACCCTATATGGGTCAGTTAAGTTTGTAGTAGATAACCAAGTTGTCACAATAAAGATTGACCTTGATGCCATGTATTTATGTCAAATGGTAGTGTCAGTTGTTCCCCCATTTTATAACTACCTTCCTTTAATGGCCTCCACCATGGCGACGTTGTGTTCACTAACTCCACTTTTTGGGGATGTTAAAGTGCAAAACACCCAAGTGGAAAAGCCTAAGGATGTTCAAGTTCCCCCTAAGGTTGATCCTCCTAGAATCAACTCCCCTAAGGTTGATCCCCTTAAGATTGATCTGCTATGGAGAGTGATTAAGACTCCCTCTCTCTCACTCCACTAAATTTTTTGAAGCTCCTTCAACTTCAAAAATCAATGCATTCTCAAGAGATAATTGGGGAACCTTATATTTTCTAATTCCCATGTTAGAGAAAACAAGGTCAACTCGGTCAACCTAAAAATTCTAAAGATTCCATTCACCGTGGCTACAAAGCATGGCTATGCCTATGTTAAGCCCATAGATTCTTACCATATTAATCATCTTTTCTATACCAATCCTCTAAGTTCACAATAGCTTCATTCAATTTATGGGAGAGGTAATGAATTAATGTCAAGGTGTGGCTATGATAGAAGGGGTTGCAGACCTAACCATGAAGGTATCAAAGTCCCCCTAGAACCTGAATCTAAGTGCCACACTACTAGAATAGGATATCATCCTTCTGAATGAAAAACCTTGGTTAAATGTTAACATGATTCTTATTGAGTCTTTGGATTTGATTCATCCAGAGCTCATTGGTTCAAAATGAGTTCAACTATAGTTCCTTTGGATGTTTTCTCTTCAGAAGAAGCTAATTCATGGGTGTTTATAATGGTCTACCTTCCTATCATCACAAGAAATGATTTCCTTATTATTTGGAGACTTGGACATACTTTGGAGAAAGTGTCAAAGATGCAAATGAAGGGCACCCTCTCTTGTATCAATGATAAATCTTCAATGCCACTCAAAAGACCATAATGTCCTTATAAAAGCCAACACTATCGACGTCCATATAGACTCCAATCAACCAGAAAGGATCATTAAGGTAGGAAAGTTCCTTTATTTAGAAGAAGTCAGAGCACACACTGACATTTTACATCAATATTTTGACATTTTCTCTTGGGCATACAAGGACATGCTTGGAATTGATGAATTGGTGGTGGTTCACAACATAGTCCTGACACTTGATGCTACAACCATAAACAAAAATATCCAAAAAATAAATTTGAGGATCACTTTGATGGTCAAGACTAAAATAGAAAATCTTTTACAGGCTTGTTTTATTCATCCCAATGACTATTTGCCTTGGACATTGAATATAGTACCTATCAGTAAACTTGACGAGCATATTTGTATATGCATAGACTTCTATGAGCTGAACAAGGCATCCTCAAAGGATGATTTCCCATTTCCTAATATCAATATGATTGTTGACTCCTTTGTAGGCCATGCACTTCTTTCCTTCATGGTTGGCTTCTTGGGACACAATTAGAATCAAATAAACCCAAAAGATCAGTATGAGACTATCTTTACTACCCCTTGGGGTACCTTTTGTTATGTATTCATGTCATTCAAGTTAAAGAACATTGTGCTACATGTCAAAAAGAGATGACTCTTATCTTCCATGAATTCATCCATAAGATCTTGGAAGATTATGTGGATGATATCTTAGCGAATCAATTCTTCTCCATGATCATGTTGATAATCTCCAACTTATCTTTGAAAGGCTATGCCTCTACAAGATGATATTACTTCCACTAAAATGCATTTTCAGTTTTGATGATGGAAATCTATTAGGATTCATTGTCTCTTAGAGAGGAATAGAGGTTCACATGTACAAGATTGATGCTATTGTCAACATTCCTCCACCTAGGAACATCTCAACTTCGTAGTTTGCAAGGTAAAATCCAAGTCATAAGGAGATTTTTTTCTCAACTAGATGATAGAACCTTTCCCTTCATATGATTGTTGAAGAAAGATGTGCAATTCAAATGGGATGAAGAGTGACAAGTAGCCTTCGATTTTATCAAGGACTATTTGTCTAGCCCTTCTATTTTGATGTTGGCTATGTAGGATTGTCCCTTCCTCCTTTATATGTCGACATCTCCTATTGCCCTTGCGGCCTTATTGGCTTAGTATGATCATGATGGGAAAGAGAGGGTCATCTATTACATTAATCGCATCTTGGTTGATTATGAAACTCGATATTCTTCCAGAGAAATAAATGCCTAGCTTTGGTGTTTACCATGCAAAAGTTAAGGCACTATTTAATCCATGTGTAAAGTCGAGTTCTCACCAAGAATGATCTCCTGAAATATCTCTTCTCTAGAGTTGATCTATCAGGGAGACTAGCTAAGTGGGTTATGCTACTTTTTGAGTTTGATCTCAAGTTTGTAACTCAAAATTTAGTTAAAGAGAAGGTGGTTTCTTATCAGTTAGTAGAGGCACTGTTCCTAAAAGCATTTCCTATGCTAGACCAATTCCTTGACGAGAATTTATGTACCATTAGTAATGACCCCATTTGGGACATGTACTTTTATGGGTCTAGGTGTTAAACATATTCAGGGGTAGGTGTCATTTTGATATCCCCTGAAGGAAAGCCTATTCCTCTTTCCTTCTACTTGGAATTCCATTGTATGAACAACATCATTGAGTATGAATCCCTCATCACGAGATTATGCACTATGATTACTTTTGAGGTTAAACACCTCTGTATACATGGTGAGTCCAAGTTTATTGTGAAATAGATCACTAGAAAATATAGATTAAAGA